>OX637533.1:84275906-84290906 GCA_951800035.1 Linnaemya tessellans | reverse complement strand
AACAAAAAGTAAATATATACATATATATATATATATATATATATATATATATATATGCTATATATGTATGTATATATATATATATATATATATATATATATATATATATAAATATATATAGGGTCCGCCAAATAACTATTTTTTTTTGATAATACTATAAAAAAACTACTGAATATTTTCTCAAATTTCTTTTTTATTTGAAAGTACAATCCTTCCGGTTTAATAATGGAAAATAATTTCATTCAAATGGCTGCATGGCCCGATAACGATCGCCACTCCTTGGTCATTTTCGAAGAAAAGTGGCCTAATTATTCCTCTGGACCAAAATCCGCACCAAACAGTTATATGTGCGTCGGCTTTTCAATTTATGGGTGCGGGTTTTGTTTGTCCCAAATGCGACCATTTTGCTTATTTACATACCCGCCAAGATCAAAATGAGCTTCATCTGAAAATATGATTTTTAGGCAAAATAGACATCTTCTGTAAGTCGATCGCAGGGCCACTCAGCGAAGCGAAAACGCATTGGATTGTAGTGTGCTTCACTAATGTACAATGCATACCGCTGATTTGTAGTGTATTTTGCAAAGTGTAACACACAAACACTATTCTTTCTCACCAATATCAAATTGGTAATGAAACTACAAAACGCTGATCAATCAGAATATTTTGAGTGACACTAATTCAAGTGTATAAGTAAATTGAGTGCATTCCAATGCAATGTTCTATGATTGGTCAGTAAACAGAAGTAATTCGAATCCTTTCACATTTTCATAAATGTGAAAGAGACGAATAATATATTTAATAATATTAAAATAAGTTAGAAGGGCTAAGTTAAATTTGTAAAACTAGTATATAAGCCAAAGAAAAATTTAAATAAAACAGACTTGATTTTTTAACGTAATCCGGCACACTCCTGCCTAGTTTATTTATTATTATTTATTAAGTCTCAAATATTTCGGCATTCCTTTGAACGCCTAGTGTCGAGCTGGAACCCTTCAGCTGTATAAAATAAATAAAGGGCTACAGGGAAAATTCCAATAGAAAATAAAGAAACACATTACATGGCGATCCTGCGAACGGACCAGATCCTCTGGTCCTAAAGACTAAGATCCTGCAGTCAAACCAAACCAAAGAAAAAATTCAAAAACATAATACCAAATTAAATGGAAGAAGAACTAAAAGAAATTTTTGAACGTTGGGAGACCTACCTACAACAAGAGTACAATCCAGACCCCGTGGACGAATCAGCGCCGATATACACACCACTACCAAAGACGGCTGGACCAAAGGCAATCTCCATTGAAGAATATAGAAGGCGAAACCACCAAAACAACCGTTGGGAACCAACGATACCAAAAGCTAATCCACAAAGGAAGAAAAGAGGTGGAAAGAAATTTAAAATCAGGAAAGCCAAGGCACTCCTGTTTAAAGAACTAACATTGGCCACCACTAAAAAAGAACAGCAGGACATAAAAAACAAAATCAACGCGCTGCCATGATATAACAAAAAAAAAATCTTATAAAAAATAAATTAGTTGTCAAAAAAAAATAAATTTTTAAATATATGTATAATCAAATAAACATTAATTACAATTTAACGTAAAAACAAAAACAAAAAACAAAAAAAAACAATTTATATTAATAAAATACACAAATGGTAGGTCCTATTTGGGGCAACAGAATAGAAAATAAAATGGGTAAACCACAAAGCAAAGTGGAAATCCAAGAAAACATAGTAAATAATGGAGATGGAAACAACTATAAGAATATAATGCCAGAATATATGAAAACTCTAATAATAATAGCAATATTGTTATATGTAGTCTACAGAATTAATATTTATTTTAAGAATTACGTATTAAAACACAGAGACAGGCGCAACACAAATAATTCTATTACTGATGTTTAATATATTATTAAAAATACACAAATAATTGCTAATCTACTATTTTCAAGGTATATCTAGGTATAAATAATATAATAATAAATAATTATGTAGTAATAATAATGCAATAACCAATTTATAAACAAAAAGAAAAATATCTATAAAACAGAAATTCAACTAAATTAAATGGAAGAGAATATTTTAAAATTAAAAGATATATGGACAAATTTAAAGAAAAGTCCAGGAAGGACATATACAGAAAAAACCTTACAAAATAAATTAGAATCTATTAAAGAAATAAGAAAACAATTTGAATTAACGGAAATTGAAGAAAAAGATAAAGAAAAAGCTATAGCATTAAAAATAGAATTTAACAATATTTTTAAAAACATTAAAGATTATTTGCTAAACAGTTCTAAAGAAGTAAGAGAAAACAATAATACTACAATGGCAGCATTCAGTTTAGAAACGACTTCAAAAGCACTCCCGCTTTTCTCAGGCGATTTCATAGAATTAGAAAGTTTCTTAATAACAGCGGAATTAATCAATAAGACTTTATCTGCCGAGGCCAAAATAGATTTTCTACAGTACGTATATCATGCTAAATTGACTTCTAATGTCCGAACAGCGATAGGAACCTACACAAAACCTGAAAACTTTGAAGAATTAAAAAATCTATTAGAACAGAGATATAAGAGCAGGGAAACAATACAGGATCTACAAAAAAAATTAAATGCATTATATCAAGGCAAAATGGCAGTAAATACTTTCAGAGAAAAGATAACAGGTATTACAGATAAATTAAATAAACTAGGGATAGAAGAACTAGGAAACAATGCCTCTCAGCCAGAAAAGAATGTCATCGTTAAATTAAATAACAAACTAGCTCTAGACATCTTTAAGAAAGGCTTAAATGAAAACTATAAATCGACCATATATGCTGCTCGACCAAAGGATATGCAAGAAGCATGTGAACTCGCATTGGAATTGGAAAGTGAGCAAAAGGTAAATCATAGCTCAATTCTACATTATAGAAGAAAACAAACACAATGCCAACAGCAAACATTTAACAAGCAAAATCATCATAATTACACTAGAAATAGCAATAATTTCAAACACAACCCTTTTAGAAATAACAATAACTTCCCTATAAATAACTCTCCAAGGGACAATCCTGAGTTCTCTAGAAACAACAGAAATGATATGTATAAAAACTTCAACTACAACAGATTTAACAACAATAATAATTTCAATACAAACAACAGAAGTACACAAAACAACAATTACAGAAATAATAACACACGCATGCACGCCGTACAAAATTCGGGAAACACAATGGGCTCGGAATACATAGATATTCCGGACAGCCACAATTAAAAATATGGAAAATTTCAGATAATAACACTAACTTCATAATCACTTCTTACAAAAATAAACAACTAACATTCTTAATAGACACAGGTGCGGACATATCACTCTGCCGCATGCAACCAGATTTCGAAGGCGAGCTATTTAACCCAGAGGACAAATGCAAATTAACAGGCATAACTACAGAAGAAATAAATTCTCTAGGGACACTAGATTATAAATAACATTAACAGAAGAAAAATGCATTCACAATTTCCACTTAGTAAAAACAGATTTTCCAATAGAAACAGACGGAATAATAGGTAGAGACTTTTTAAAGAAATACCTATGCAAAATAGATTATGAAACATTTACAATAACTCTATTTATAAATAATAATACCATAATTCTTCCAATGCATACAACTCACTACAAATAAAAATTGAACTCACTACAAATAAAAATACCTCCAAGAACTGAGATAATACAAGCGATAAAATTAAATTTAGCTGAAGAGAACGTAATTTTCAATGATGAAATAAAACCAGGTTTATTTCTAAGTAACTCAATAGCACCCAGAAGCGGCATGACACACATAAAACTTTTGAACACAACGAACGAGACAATAACAATACAGGGCATTAAACTTCAAACAGATACACTCAAAAATTACAGTATCTTAAATTGCACCAGTGCCAACAACCCCAAACGTTTTGAAAAAATTCTAGCTGAATTGCAAATTAATAACAACGACAATTATGCTCAAGCAGAACTAGTAAACATTTTCAAAAAATATCAAAATATATTTAAAATTAACCGTCAACAATTTTTATACCCAAGAACTCATGACCACAGACAATACACCAGTATATATAAAAAACTACAGACTACCACATTCACATACAAACATAATAAATGAACAAGTAAAAACAATGCTTGATGACGACATAATAGAATCATCAGTCAGCCCATATAATGCTCCACTTCTCTTGGTACCCAAGAAAAACATGGAAGATAAAAAGAAATGGAGACTGGTGGTAGACTTTAGAAAACTGAACGACAAAATTGTAAACGACAAATTCCCTCTTACTAGATTAGAAGACATTTTGGACAAACTTGGCAGAGCCAAATGGTTTTCTACACTGGACATGACTAGCTCATTTCACCAAATAGAATTAAACAAACAATTCAGACCACTAACAGCTTTTTCCACACCACAAGGACATTATCAATTCAAAAGACTTCCATTCGGATTAAAAATATCATCAAACAGTTTTCAAAGAATGATTACAATTGCATTATCCGGACTAGAATCCGAAGCATTTCTTTATGTAGACGATATTATCATATACGGATGTAGTTTGAATCACCACAATAGAAACCTAATAAAAGTATGAGACAGACTACAACAGTATAATTTGAAATTAAATCCAAAAAAATGTCAATTTTTAAGACCAGAAGTCACTTATCTTGGACATCTTATAACTAAAGACGGAGTAAAAACAGACCCATCAAAATACGACGTAATTAAGAATTATCCCACACCAAAAAATGCAGATGAAGTAAGACGATTCGTTGCATTTTGCAATTACTATAGACGATTCATACCAAACTTTGCAGACACAGCTAAAGACTTAAACCAACTATTAAAGAAGAACACGAAATTCAAATGGACGGACAACTGCCAAAAAGCTTTTGATGACCTAAAGGGAAAACTGATAAGTCCCCCAGTATTGCAATACCCTGATTTAGACAAAACCTTTATATTAACAACAGATGCTTCAAATTACGCACTAGGAGCAGTGTTATCACAAGGCGAAATAGGTAAAGACCGACCAATTTCATATGCAAGTAAGGCATTGCAGAAACATGACATAAACAAACCAGTAATCGAAGAAGAACTGTTGGCAATTCACTGGAGCATTAACTATTTCAAACCATATTTATACGGTAGAAAATTTACGGTAGTAACTGACCATAGACCATTAGTATCACTATTTTCCCATAGAAATCCTTCTTCAAAAATGACAAGAATTAGACTTGACTTGTGTGACTACGACTTCGACATTGTTTATAAAAAGGGAAAGATGAATACAAACGCTGACGCACTATCTAGGATAGAAATCAATTCGGATATACTAAAACAGATGATACCAACAGAAGATGACGAACAGGCTAAGAAAGTATTAGTAACTACAAGGGCTATGAAAAATAAAGAAATTGAGGCAAATAAGAAATTAAATAATAATAAAGAGGAAAATAAAAGAAAATGACGACACGCGTGTAAGAAACGATGATTCTCAGAAGTCTGATCAACTTCGCATATGGGAATGTACATCAATAAATGACGTCAAGAATATAAGAAGATTACAATTTAATAATATAGACGATATAAAAGAAGAAATTATATTCATAAAAGATAATATTGTGCACATAGGACGTGACGATAATTCTGCGGAACCAGTTTCGAATATGAAGAAATCACGCTCCAAAAATACATATGAAAAAGAAAATGATAAGAATAAGCTAGCAGGATTCAGCGATAACTCAGCGAAACTAGATTCGATTCTGAGGAAACTGATATCCAAATTATTGAAAGAAAATATATATGAAGTAGCATTACGTAATGATGATAAAATATTTAAAATGTATACAAAAGAAGATATAAAAGAAGCATATGCAAAAATAAAAATAAACAACAAAAGTCCTCAAATAAAAATATTAATATACAACGCCCCAAAAAGAATATCAGATGACATATTAAAATACAAACTAATTGACGAGTTTCATAATACCACACACGCAGGCCACTTAGGAATAAGAAAAACAATCATTAAACTAAAACAAAGGTATATTTGGAAAAACATGAATAAGATGGTAAAAAAATATGTATCATATTGCGACACTTGTAACAAAAACAAACAAACAAAACACATAAAAGAACCACTTACACTAACAGACACACCAAACAATAGTTTTGAAATGATTTCAATTGATGCTGTAGGTCCTCTTCGCATATCAAATGATTACCGATATATTTTGACAATGCAATGCGAGCTGACAAAATTTGTCATTGCACACCCAATGCCGACAAAAGATGCACTTACAACAGCAAAAACATTAGTTGAACAACTAATTCTAAAATATGGTCAATTTAAGGTACTTAAGTCCGACAGAGGAACAGAATTTACAAATGAAATTATGCCCAACATATGTGAACTATTAAAAATTAAACAGATCTTTTCAACCGCTTATCACCATCAAACATTAGGTTCAATAGAAAGAAACCACAGGGTTCTAAATGAATTTTTACTAACTACAGCAAATGACCACGAATGGGACAAGTGGAGTCCATACTTTACTTTCGCGTATAACACAGCACCACACATAGACACAGGGTATACACCATTCGAATTGGTTTATGGAAAATTACCACACTTGCCATCCGATCGTTTAGATACTGAAAGAACATTTTACAATTATGAATATTATGTACTAGAACTAAAAACCAAACTAAAATACTCTCTAAATAGAGCTAAAAATATGCTATCAAGAGCTAAAAAAAAAAGAATTAACAATACAAAATACCAAAATAAACTTAATTTAGATATAGGAGATTTAGTTTTAATCAAAGTAGAAAATAGAAAAAAGCACCAAAGTCCGTACAAGGGACCATACAGAATAATAAGAAACAATGTAAACACCACTGTAGATTATAATGGTACAGAAAAGGAAATTCATAACAATAACCTAAAACCATATAAATCATTGCTAAATAACTCATAGAATTAACACAAAAAAAAATCAAATTAAACATAAAATATATACATAAATAATTAATATAAGAAAACTTATTACAAAAAGTTAAGACATCCTAACATATTTTAAACAAAACCTATATAATTGTGTGCTACTTTATAAATAAACAAACCTATTACTAATCAAAACATGTACATTCAACTATAATTGTAATTTAATATATTGTGAAAATTTAAGATGGAAAGAAAAATCACCTCCATAATTTTTCTCTTAAGGGTGAGGGCGTAGTGTGCTTCACTAATGTACAATGCATACCGCTGATTTGTAGTGTATTTTGCAAAGTGTAACACACAAACACTATTCTTTCTCACCAATATCAAATTGGTAATGAAACTACAAAACGCTGATCAATCAGAATATTTTGAGTGACACTAATTCAAGTGTATAAATAAATTGAGTGCATTCCAATGCAATGTTCTATGATTGGTCAGTAAACAGAAGTAATTCGAATCCTTTCACATTTTCATAAATGTGAAAGAATAATATATTTAATAATATTAAAATAAGTTAGAAGGGCTAAGTTAAATTTGTAAAACTAGTATATAAGCCAAAGAAAAATTTAAATAAAACAGACTTGATTTTTTAACGTAATCCGGCACACTCCTGCCTAGTTTATTTTAAGTCTCAATTATTTCGGCATTCCTTTGAACGCCTAGTGTCGAGCTGGAACCCTTCAGCTGTATAAAATAAATAAAGGGCTACAGGGAAAATTCCAATAGAAAATAAAGACGCACATTACAGGATGGTCAACATTATTCGTTCAGCGGAAGGATAAAACTATTTATCAAATCAGACATGAGCTAAGTGTTACCATTCACGAAATAAGCACCAGTTGAAAAAAAACGTTAGATTGCGGACCCAATATATATATATATATATATATATATGTATATATATATATATGTATACATATATATATATACATATATATATGTATATATATATATATATATATATATATATATATATATATATGTATGTATATATATATATATATATATATATATATATATGTATATATATATATATATATATATACATATATATACATATATATATATATATATATATATATATATATATATATATATATATGTACATATATATATATATATATATATATATATATATATATACTTATATATATTTATATTAAAATATATATACACATATATATATAGTGAGTGTACTTCCAAAACTTTTTGGAAAATATATGGTGGATAGTCTTAATCATCAAATTTCTTCCGTATTATCACCACTTCAAAATGGTTTTCGTTAAGGTTTTTCTGGTATGACTATGAAGGTTATCACACGGATGTCATCTACACTGATTTCAGCAAGGCATTTGGCAAAATTAACCATGCGCTGTTTTTAAAGAAATTAGACATAATGGGTTTTAATAAAAATTTATTATGCTGGATTAAATCTTATTTGTTAAACAGGACATAATCGGTAAAATTTAACGCTGCAGTTTCAAGGGACATTTCAGTAATCTCTGGTGTTCCGCAGGGGAGTCACCTTGGTCCAATTCTTTTGATTCTGTTCATCAATGACCTACCTGAAAATACTGTAATATATTAATGTATGCTGACGACGTAAAAATATGGTGCGAAATAAAACATACATCTGATCAACAGTTCTTGAAGAATGATTTAAACAATTATTATATTTGGTGTAAACTAAACTTAATGCAATTAAACTTGAACAAATGTAATCATATGCAATTTTCAAGATCACACAGCCGTGTTCACACTTATAACCTTGATGGTTATAATTTAAATACGCTTCACGAAGTTATGGATTTGGGAATTTTACTCGATAGTGAACTTAATTTTGTGCAACACATTACTAAGATTGTTAATAAATCCCGAAGTATCCTTGCATTCATTAAAAGATGGGCAAAACAGTTTAATGATCCTTATGTCACTAAAACATTGTATATTGCATTAGTTCGGCCAATTTTTGAATATGGTAGCATAATTTTGGATCCACTGTATAACGTTCATATTGAACGTCTTGAATCCGTTCAAACACAATTTCTAATTTTCTGCCTAAGAAACGTTTATAGAAATCGGATGGCACTTCCATCATACTCTACGAGATTAACTGAAATTAATCTTCCTACTTTAAACAGCCGGAGAACAATGCTCAACACCTCTTTTATGGTAAATCTTTTCAGTGGTAACATCAACTCCGAATTTTTACTGAACAACGTATGTTTCAATATTCCTAAACGTTCACTTCGTTCTTTTAACCCACTATATGTTGCAGTTTGTCGTACTAACCATGAAATGTCAGAACCTCTTAGAAAGCTATGTACTTGCTTTAATGAAATGTATCATTTTATAGATTTTTCGCAGAACCTTTGTATTATCAAACGTAACGTCATATGTTTTTTTAATCATTAACTTTTACTATGTTCTATAAATAGCGCAATATATAATTTATATTAATTTAATGTATTTACATACTATTCTGCTTAAATAGTCTGTAAGGAAATTGTTCATAGACTACTTTAAATAAATATATATATATATATATATATATATATATATATATATATATATATATCTATATATATATATATATATATATATATATATATATATATATATATATATATGTATATATATATATATATATAGGTATATAGATATATATATATATATATATATATATATACATATATATATATATATATATATATATATATATATATATATAGATATATATATATATATATATATATATATATATATATATATATATATATATATATAGATATATATATATATATATATATATAGATATAGATATATATATATATATATATATATATATATATAGTATCTATGGCAGGAGTTGGAGGAATGGCATAAAGGAGTACTGTGTAGTTGTGACGCTGGATGTGAAGAACGCGTTCAACACAGCGAGCTGGGTGCATATTGTTGATGCTCTAACTCGATTGGACATCCCAGAATATCTGATAGGGATAGTGCGGGATTATTTCCGGTATAGGGAATTAATCTGTAGTACAGATGCGGGTATAAGGAAACGTAGGATTAGTGGTGGTATTCCCCAAGGATCGATACTTGGACCATTGTTGTGGAACGTAATGTATGATGGAGTACTAAGGTTGAGGTTACCTGAGAGAGTACAGATTGTGGGATTCGCAGACGATATAGCGCTGGTGTGTGAAGCTAAGGAATTGCTGGAGGCAGAAACCATTGCAAATGCCAGCGTACAATTAGTAAAGTCCTGGATCACTGCAATGGGATTGACTCTAGTTGATCATAAAACCGAAGCGGTTTTGATTAGTAGTCGTAAGGCTAGGGAAACTATTAACCTCAATGTTGGCACCTGTTCCATAGAATCAAGGGCATTTCTGAAATATCTGGGCGTGATGATTGACACACGGCTATCTTTTCGCGAGCACTTGCGATATATAGCATCCAAAGCATCAGAGACCTGTTTGGCGCTATCTCAGATTATACCAAACACGAGAGGGCCAAAGTATCTTCCGAGGAGACTACTCGCTTTACTAGTAAGGAGCATTATCCTATATGCACACCCGGTATGGTCAGACTCACTTAGATATTCCACATATATGGGGCTGGTATCAACAGTGTATAGGCTGGCTGCTTTAAGAGTATGTAGTGCATTTCGGACAGTGTCGGACGAAGCGGCTTTTATCATTGCGGGTATGATCCCTATCGATTTAGAAATCATGAATAGGGATAACTCTGACTTATGTATGAAAAAGTATCACGAACGGTGGTCAACCACTGAAAAGGGAAGATGGACTTATACATTAATACACGACATCAGATTATGGCTGACTAGGAAACATGGTGATCTGAACTATTACCTAACACAGTTCTTGTCTGGACATGGTTGCTTTAGCTCAGATCTATTTCGTTTTAAGTACGACGACTCTCCGTTTTGTCCACATTGTGGTGGGAATGTGGTTGAGGATGCTGAGCATGTCGTCTTTGTCTGCTCACGATTCAGCAACTGGAGGTCGTATTTAGAGGAAGGTTTGGGGCGTACGATCAGCCCGGAGAATATTATTCCGCCCATGCTGGAATCCTTATTGAATTGGACCAGCGTGTGTAGTTTTGTACAGCTTGTTCTAATAGAACTTCGCAGATTAGCTCAGATTCCTAGGAATGTTAGTACGTCTTAGGATTCGTTAGCAACTGACGATTAAATATGCGCATCAGTTCTGAGCCTCCTTACCTAGGAACTAAGCAGGACGTAGGAATAATACTGATAATACTACCCACCCTGATGAAATGCTAAAGCTGTCCGAGGGTGGTGCTAGTGAAGTTGTCGTGGGGCCACTTATGATAGTTGCTATCATTACGTCCAAAAAAACACATATATATATATATATATATATATATATATATATATATATATATATATACATACATATATGCTCTCATATACGGACATCTACTGTCGGCGAAGATTTTGTCCGCGAACTGGAGATGTTCGTTTTTTGAAATGGTATAAAAAGTAATTTTTAGAATATTGTTTCATTTTAAAAGTTTAAGTTATTTTTATTAAACAAAAAAAGGTGACAAAGTGGGAAAAAAATCTAAAATATTTTTTTTTTTAATTTTGCTTCATTTTCTTTAATCATTTTTCATAATAGCATTCTAGATGTTTCAAGGGCTCAAGTGCTGTATAGTCTTCTTCTGCAAACTTCAATAAACTTCTAACTTCTTCTAAGGCTTCTTTAAATGAAGATATTTTGCGATGGTCTTCTTCTAAAATGCTTGTATCATTATATTCTGATGAGCTTATTTCCACTCTATTAAGCAAAACTTCTATAGCAGGGGTCCTCAATGGGAGAAAATATTTCAGTATAATGTATTTGTGAATTTTTCATGTGTTAGTGACTGTTTTTTTAAGCAAGAGCGTACAAATAATGTTGCCAGACGACGTCATTTTTGCGACTTTTTATGCCAAAAATAAAATGACATGAAATATTTAAATAAAGTTTTCATGAATATGTATTTCTTACATTTAATTATTACAGGCGAACTTCCTTATAGTGAATAAATTATACACTCCACGCAATATTTGTAAGGCTAAAATTATTTAAAATTTTTTTCCGAATTTATTAATGTACATAATGTTGGAATATTTTGACTTATATATTGCCATTTTATCTGACATAAAACTATTGTGTTCCGTTATTTCTGTTTAAAAATAACGTGATTTAAATATTAAATTTGAACGAAATATTTAAAAGACCAAGTCCAGGAAATTATAATAGAGGAGTAAAAAAATCTAAATATGTATGTGGAATAAAAACATTTTGCTTCTTACTTTTAATTAAGAGAAAAAACATATTTTATAAAAAAAGACTTACAAATCAAAAAATTTGCTTTCAAGTCAATTCATCTATTAAAATGTTTGTAATTTTGAAAAAATTCTATATAAGGACGCTACTAGACGTTGAAACTCGTACTTCTAGCAACATAATTCGTAAAATATTAGTAATAGGTGATAGCTACATTAAAGAAGCTAATTAAAAAATCTAAATAATAATAATCGGCAATGTAACTTCTGAGATATAGAGCCTCGGAAAAAAGAGCCTTATGTACCCTCTTCTCCCCATAAAACTTTTTGCAATAAAAAAATTTATAGGAACAAATATATTAAACAGAAGCAATTTCTTATTTTAAATATACTTCATTTTTTAATTCTGTGGAAAGGTTGAGGTATTTTTCATAAAACTACCGTAATAATTTCACATTAACGATTTGAAAAAGTAATATGAAGATTTTGATGTTTTTTCTCCAAAATTTGGCGATATTGCATCTATTTTGTTTGGCAACTATGTGAACAAGAAAGAACATTTAAAGGTGTTGCCGTTGATCACAAAATCAAATTGATAATAATATAAGAAGGCAAACTTAGTTTTCACTTATATAAATGTGTGAAATTGATTTTTGTTTCTATAGCCTATATTCTATTCACAATTTCGACCGAAATGCTGTCAAAGCCCATATAAAAAGTATTTAGTCGAAATAAGCGTGGAAAAATTTGGAAAACTAGTTTACTATGAAAAACACGTGAAATTTTTCTGAACACAATTTTGCTAAATATTTTTCGAAAATTTAAACAGAGTACTAGCCTTAAGGAAAACAAGAAATTTATAATTTTTATTTGTCAATTTTTTCAAATGAAATAATTAATGTTGCTAAACATTTTTCGAAAATTCAAACAGAGTACCGGCCTTATCGCTGTGAGCCCTTGTATGTAGTATAATTTTTTGGCCTCCTAAGCGCACACAAAAATTTAATTTAATTGACTGTTAAAGTTCGACGAGGCAAGTCGCATGTTTTTTATGAAAAAAAAAAAAAATTAAATAAAATTTGTATTTGTACATACATATAACTTTAGAAAATTGCAAAATGTGGGACAAAGAGTGGGAAAATTTTTTTTTTTTTCTCTTAGTATAACATTTTGCTGCATAAAATAAACTATGAGCCACTGTATATACATATTTGGGAAATTATGAAATATAAATAAATAGAATTTTCTAAAATATGATAAGAAAATTCGGAAATAAAACTGTAAATGGTGTAAAGATAATGTACCAAAAATTTTAAAATACTCGTGCAACTGAGTAAATAACATTTCTTTCGATTTAAAAAAAAAGTTCCTCTGTAGAAAATTTTCATAAGGCTTATACTAAAATAATATATTATAGACAATACTATCTTCCAATGGAGATATAAAATATTATAAAACCATTTTTGTATCATACAAAATTACTAAAAATCATAATATATGTAAATTCATCCATCCAAGAATACAAAAAATCGAACGATGGCAACGCGGGTTGAAAATTTAGTCATGCATTTGTTGTTGTCTATGAATAAAATTTTTATTTTCTCTTCTCTCCTTGATGTGAATTTCGTTACTGTTCGTGTTGCGTATGTGAATACGTGTAGAAAATCCGATTGGCACTCGCATCTGGAGTGTAATGGCTGAGGAGCCCTGTTCTATAGTGTCAGATTCTGTTAGAATATTTTCATCAATAGAAGAAAACTCACTATATTCTACATTTTGTCTAGGCATTCTCGAGAGGATAGATAAAGGGATATCATCCTCTGCATATAATTCTGCATTATCAAAATCTTTCGGATGTTACTTTCTCCCATGATTGCTTAATAAAGTACAAAGCATCAAGAACTACAGGAAGCGCAATGACATAACCAAGAAGGACAGCTATCCGCTCCCCAGAATAGATGACACTTTGGACACGCTAGCAGGTACGAGATGGTTCCCTACGCTAGACTTGCGAAGCGGATATTGGCAAGTGGAGATTGCAGAGAAAGATAAGGAAAAAACTGCCTTCAGCGTCGGTAACGGATTATGGCAGTTCAAAGTTATGCCATTTGGTCTCTGCAATGCTCCGGCCACATTTGAACGCCTAATGGAGAAGGTACTGAAAGGACTCCACTGGAAGACATGCTTGGTATATCTGGATGACATAATCGTGATGGGGAAAACTTTTGATGAACACCTCAAAAACATGGCAGAAGTTCTTCAACGGATGTCATCAGCTGGATTGAAACTCAGCCTGAAGAAATGTGCATTGTTTCAGAAAGAAGTGAAGTATTTGGGGCATCTTGTTACAGCAGACGGAATCTCAACAGATGAAGATAAAATACAAGCAGTAAGGGACTGGCATCAACCTAAAAATCTTCATGAATTGCGCAGCTTTTTGGGCCTTTGTACATACTACAGACGCTTTGTGCCAAATTTTGCCAGTGTAGCTGCAAGCCTGCATGAGCTGACAAAGAAGTCGAGACCATACCATTGGGGTGAGCCACAGGAAAAGTCATTCCAGAAACTTAAAGGATTATTGTGTACGTCACCAGTACTACCGTATCCCATACCTGGAGAAAAATTTGTGCTGGATA
>OX637533.1:84050906-84270906 GCA_951800035.1 Linnaemya tessellans | reverse complement strand
CGTTCAAGAGATATATTGTGTGGCTTGTCCTTAATTTTTACTGAATATACTGTATCCGATACTCGTTCTAAAACATCATAAGGCCCTGTATACGGAGGCTCCAATGGCTTTCTGATATGGTCTGATCTGACGAAAACATGAGAACAAGACTTTAAGTCTTTATGCACAAAAATTTTTGTATTGCTTATGTGATGATTAACTGGTGTAGGGCGAATTTGCCGCATATATTGTCGAAATTTATCTAAAAATGAAATTGGATCCGTTGCATCGCTATGATCCGTAAAATATTCACCTGGAATACGAATTGTAGTACCATACAGTATTTCTGCAGGAGAAGTTTGTAAGTCCTGCTTATAACAGGTTCGCAATCCAAGTAATACGGTCGGCAAAATCTCTAGCCATGGTGTTGATTTGTTGCACATTAATGCTGCCTTTAATGAACGATGCCATCGCTCAATCATTCCATTTGATTACGGATGGTATGGCGTAGTTCGTATACGTTGAGCTCCAATTAAACGGGAAAGAGATAAGAATAATGCAGACTCGAATTGTGTTCCCTGGTCGGTGGTTATAGTCTTCGGTGAACCAAATCTCGAAATCCAGGAACTATAAAAATTCTTAGCGACTGTTTCTGCCAACATATCTTTTAGAGGAACAATTTCCGGCCAGCGTAAAAACCTGTCAATCATTGTCAAACAATAGCGATATGCCATATAATCTGGCATAACTATTAAATCCATATGTACATGGTCGAAACGCTGGTCAACTTCTTTGAAGTGTTTAGGTGTTAAATGTGTATGTCTGTAAATCTTTGATCGTTGGCAGTCCAAACATTCTCGTACCCATATACTTACAACATGATTCATTGATGGCCAGACGAATCTTTGTCCTATTTGCCTCAATTTCGCCCTTTTGCCAGGATGGGACATGGAATGAATCATATTGAAAACTTTTTTCCTCAGATGTTGTGGAATGTAAGGGAATACCGCAGAAGTTGACACATCACAATAAATTTCAATATTGGGGTCCAGTTTGACCTTTTTTTCTAATATTTGTTTCAGCTGCGTATCAGATTCCTGATGCTGTAAAATTTCCAGATTTACTAATTCAGGTATGCTAATCTTGTTTATCCTGGATAGAGCATCAGCTACCGTGTTCCTCGCGCCACTGACGTGTCGAATATCGTTTGTATACTGACATATGAAGTTCAAGTGACGTATCTGACGGGGCGATGCTTTATCTAACCTCTGCTGCGAAGCAAACGTCAACGGTTTGTGATCAGTTAATACAAAAAAACTGCGGCCATCCAAAAGATATTTGAAGTGTTTAATAGACAAGTAGATTGCTAATAGCTCTCTATCATAGGTACTATAGTTCCTCTGTGATGGTTTCAGCTTTGAGGAGAAAAACGCAATTGGTCCCCATCGATGTTCGACGAATTGATCCAAGTGTGCACCAACTGCTGAATCCGATGCATCTGTACCTAACGACAACGGTGCCTCTGGGTCCAAAAAATTTAGCATCGTCCCATTGGCTAAACTGTTTTTGCATGCTTGGAATGAGTGTTCCAAATCTTTAGTCCATTCAATCTTTCTTCTGTCGTTCCTCTTTGAAACCTTGAACAATCCGTTTAAAGGTGCTTGAATGGTAGATGCATTTGGAATGAATTTCCTGTAAAAGTTCAATATTCCTAAAAATCTGCGTAGCTCTACAATGTTTTCCGGTTTAGGATAGTTTCTAATAGTATCAACTCTATCCTGCGGTGGTTTCAAACCCGTAGAAGATATGTGGTAGCCCAAAAAGTTCAATTTTGGTACTCCAAACTCACACTTCGAGGCATTAATCGACAAACTAGAGACTTTTAATTTTTGCAAAACGATTTTTAAGTGTTTGTAGTGCTGCTCTTTGGTTTCGGAAAATATAAGTATATCATCCAAATAACAATAAACGTAGTCCAAATGTCGAAAAATTGAATCCATATACCTTTGGAAAGTTTGAGTCGCATTCCTCAGCCCGAAAGACATCACCACAAATTCAAACAATCCCACCGGCGTGTTAACAGCAGTTTTTCGATATCATCTGGGTGCATCGGTATATTGTAGTAAGCCTTATTAATATCAATTTTTGAAAAAATATTTTTCTTACACAATCTCTCTGATATGGCGTCCACTCGGGGTATTGGATATCGGTCTGGCTGCGTATTCCCATTTACCTTCCGGTAATCACCGCATGCTCTCCATCCACCTGTTTTTTCTTTACAAAATGGATAGGGCTGGACCACGCACTACTAGACGGGCGTACTATCCCAAGCTGTAATAGATTGGTAAATTCCTCTTTAATGACTCAGTTTCTCACCAGAATATCTTCTTTGCGGTTCAGCTATTGCCTGACAATTTGTTATAATTCTGTGTTGAACGGTATTTGACGTTGGTAAGCGATAAGAATTTGGATTCGTAATCTCGACGTACTTTATAATGGGATTATAAAGGTTAGACGATGAGTCAATTGTTGATACACTCAGTTGGTCGGAGTATCTTGCCTGACAACCTGATGAGAGTAATGTCAGCGAATCCATCAATTGCCTTTGTTTCAAATCTACTACTAGTCCGTAGTGTGCTAAAAAATCCGTACCTAAAATAGGAGATTAAACGTCGGCTGTTATGAATGTCCATCCAAACCGTCGCCGGAGGCCTATATCTAATTCAAGGTACTTGGTGCCATAAGTAGAAATTAATGTGTTGTTTACTGCAAATAGCTTCATATCTTGTGATTCTGTTCTATTCCCAGTCAAAACGGATTTCGGTATGACTGACACGACGGAACCAGAGTCCACAAGAAATCTAAAATTATGTTTATTGTCAACTATATGTAACCTTTTTTCTAGTGTGCGACCTAAACCAGTGTTGCTGTCATCTGTCGCACATATCGAAGACAGCTGCCTTAGTTTTCCCGAGGTGCAAAAACACCCGAATTAAATTCACACGACTGTTTACACTTTTTTGACCCAGCACCAAACTGAATATGATAATAACAAACTTTTTGTTGTCGACGGAATTGAGACCTACCTCTCCCATGCTCACTCTCTCTGCTACTACTGCGACGTTGTAAAAATGTGTTATTTGTTGCCATTTCGACAGAAAGTTGGCTCAACTTCTGAATTATTTGACTTAAAGTTGTCTCAAGGGCTAAAACACGAGATTCCAGAGCTGATGTCTTTGAGTGTGACGTAATTGCATCACAATGAGATACAATATCCCTTGGTGATGCTGTTGTTGACATAAAAGGTGGTTGTGGCGAGTTGTCAAAGATGCGATCAGCAATTTCAGCTAAATTATCAGTAGGTTCAGCCTTGCATGCTGATAATATGCATCGCACATTGTTTGGCAAATATTGCATCTATAGTGGCTGCACTGCCTCCGAAGATATACTGGTTCCTGCCAATTCCTTCATCTCTCTCAACAAATGACTTATTTCCAAGATCCAAGCCCGTCAAAAGTTTTAGTAGCTGTTTTTCCTTGGAAGTGCCAAAACGAGTAATTAACTCCTTTTTCAATTTTTCATACTTGCCTAAAGCTGGGGGGTTCTTTCCGACATCAGCTATTTGCATTAATGTGTCCGCAGCTAAGGCGGTGATGACTGTATAATATTTCGATAAGTCTGCTGTGATCTTGTTTAACCAGTCTACCTGTGTAAACCATAATTCAGGATCAGAGGGCAGAAATCTAGGCAAATGGTGCATTCCCACTGCTTCCACTGAAATATTATCATCATTGATCTCTACCAGTTTACTGCAGCCACTTGTGTCCGCATTGTTCATATTCTCCAACGATTGGAGCTTGATTTGTGGGGGCGATCTCTCAATACTCATTGTGCTTCACAAAATTGTTCGGGGTCACCAATTACAGGTATTTTCTATAATAAAACGCTGTTGTAGTACTTTTCGTCGAATCTTATATTTGAGCGTGTTGCTTCTTACAGATTTCAGTACGAATTGAATTGCACGTTTATTTTAAACAGATGTCAAAAACTTATATCTATGAGATAAAACAAAACAATGTTGTGTTGCATTTCTAGGTACTATGTAGAATGTTGCCATATATATACATATATATATATATATATATATATATATATATATGTATATATATATATATATATATATATATATATATATATATATATATATATATATTCTTATATATGTATATATATACGTATATATATATATATATATATATATATATATATGTATATATGTATATATATATACTTATATATGTATATATATATATATATATATATATATATATATACCTATATATATACATATATATATATATATATACATATATACGTATATATATATACGTATATATATATATATATATATATATATATATATACATATATATATATATATATATGTATATATATATATATATATATATATAGATATATATACATATAGATTTAATACACTTATGCCAGCGTTTTTTCCAATCCTCCAAACTCTTCTGAAACTCGCTTTTTGGTATCGCCAACAGCTCCTGATTCGATTTTTCTTTTATCTCCTCAATCGTAGCAAAACGCTTTCCTTTCATCGGTGTCTTCAGTTTTGGAAAGAGGAAAAAGTCAGCGAGGGCCAAGTCCGGTGAATACAGTGTTTGAGGCATGATAACGGTTTTGTTATCATGGATGCACAAGCATCGATGTGTGAGCTGTTGCGTTATCAATTTTGAAACAATCTTCGCTGGCGCACGTTTCATGCCTAGAACATCCGTAAAAGTTGCTTGGCTTGAGCCGAACGATATGCCAACATCATCAGCAACCTCTCTGATAGTGATTCGAGGATTATGCAAAATCATTTTCTTCACTGCTTCAATGTTTTCATCGGTTGTTGACGTGTTCGGGCGACTAAGACGATCATCGTCATTGACATCTTCTCGGCCTTCCTTAAACCGGTTATACCACAATTGAACTTGTGTTCTGCTCATAGTAGACTCGCCTAACGTCACAGTCACCATTTTAAATGTTCTTGTACGTTTAATTTAATATTTTACACAAAACTTTTTTTAATCCATTTTTTCGAATAGTAACATAACAGAAAAATGCGATAATCGAACATACGTAACTCTCGAAAGATGAAAATAACAGTTATTTTTTTATCAGACCTCATATATATATATATATATATATATATATATATATATATATATATATATATATTTGGGCTTTAGAAATCCCGTAAATCGTTTAATTTATTAAAATATATAAATGGTTTTAAAATATACATATATTAAAAGAATATTTAATTTATTAAAGAAGTTATTAAAAGTTGTTGATCACTTTAATTCATACGTTTTTAACTGCATCATTGGCTCAATTGAACGTTGATGTTACACAAAAAGAAATGCTATCTACGGCGAATTCAATCCCACATGTATATATATATATATATATATATATATATATATATATATATATGTATATATATATATATATATATATATATATATATATAAAACTAAAAATAGTGTTTTACAACTTATTTCTGACACCTACTGTACGAATTTCTTACTTTCCGTTTTTTACTGTGTTTTAAGAATGTATTGCTAAAAGGAAGTCTGCCTCAGTGGAGGTATAAATTTGAATTCGTCTCTCCTTAAATCTATTCCTATAATTGGACCCAAGTGGGCTGGACTCTATTTTCCCCTTACCAGCAACCTGTTAACCTAACCTAACCTAAATCTATTCCTTAGATTTTTAATTAAAACGTTATCAATTAAATTACTAATCAAAAACTTAATAATTCCCTCAAGCTCAATTAGACTAGCAGAGCCTTTACTAAACCCTTCTATACTCACGTCCAAAGATTTTAAAGTTTTACTTAGTTTTCTAGAACTCAATTATCCAAATCAAAATTCGGCAGAACATGACGCACCTACAGGCAGAAAAAATTTGCTGTTACTAATTAATTGTTTTATTTAGTCGTCGCTGAAACAGCGTGTAAAGAACATGTTAGACGGAGTGCCGCATTTTTTTCTAAATATGATTTAAAAAATGTAAAGAACACACATTTATAATTATTCTACATAGGAAAAATTTTTAAATATTAATAAAAGTAATTTTTATATGAAGTTTTTTTATGAAGAATATTTTTTTCTCAAAAATTTTGTGTATTTATCTAATTATTGAAAGCAGATATACATTAATTATGTTTTAACACTTTTTTATAACATTAAAATTTCTTTGAAATGTTTGATCTCTTTCCTTCAACTTTATGTAATGAATGCTTTTCATACAGCATGGTTGGTTGGTTGGTATACGTGGCTGCCTGTATCCCACAAGCATTCAAGTAGGATCTCTGAGATCCCGTTTTGAAAGACCACTCCACTCGTCAGTGTCAACCTATGTAGACCCGAATCTAGATCCCGGATACGGTGATGGATGCAAGGTCCAACCTGTCGCATCGAGGAAGCTAATAAGGTCACCTAGACCTATACCTGATTCATACAGCATACATAATAAATTTCTCGCAGTGCTTTTGAGAAAAATGAGTAAAAAGATAAGCAAAAATTTGTCTCAGATAAGGCCAAATGAAAGAGAGTAAGAATACGTGTGAATTCGATTTGCAAAAATTTGCTTCTTGATGTTCAGCAATGTTTTAAATGCATATCATCTGTATATGAGACGAAACAAATAAATAAAAACAGAAAAAATATCATAACACTACAAAAAGTTAAAGATTTTGTTACATCATTTAATAATCGTTAATCGAAAAGAGCCAGTTTTAATCGAGTAGTAATTCATCGGTTAACCGTTAGTAGTTATTAAACTAATTAAAGTGTATCAATACAAATGCATCTAGTATTTACGTTGGTTGATTTTCATTTTTGCATAAATTATAATGAGTTTTCTTCTCTGTTTTCACCAAAATCTAACTGAAAGTGATTATTTCTCTTAAAATTACGTTGTCCCGGTGTTGAAGTAAGCAAAAATAAATGTAAAAAAGAAGAAATGCGTTTGTGAACCCGAAAAGGGGTTCGAAACAATTCTAAAATTGTGAAAAATGTAAATACTGTTTAACTATTGAATTAATTTAGCGATTAATAAAAGTTGGTCAAAAAATTTTTAAATATATTCTACCATGTATCTAACTTTTGAAAATCATAAACAAATTTGGATTTTTTTTCCAGATGCCATGTCAAAGTTGGATCTTTTTGACGAAAACAGTTTCTTTAGTTCAACAACAGGATTGCTACAGCCATCAATGCATATTTTACATAACGAAGAAATGCTACCAAACCAAGTAAACATTTGTACTGCACCTAACTTGCCAGATTTAATTAATGGTAAGACAGCTTTTCTATTATCTATTATGGCTTTGTCTCTCATTATTATCAACTTTTTCTCTAGGTATTGATGGATATCAAAATACAACAAATGGTAATTATAATATAGTTTAAAACCTAGGAACTACTAGAGGCAAAAGTTTTTAGAACTTTGAACAGAATTTTCTCTTAGGTATCGCAGATTAAAAATACAACCGGCATTATATTGACAAAACATTTAATTAGGTAGTTAATACGTCAGAAGAGCATAACATTTTCCCTTTTTACAGTGTTGTACCAGAATGGGTACAAAAAGTATCAGTACAGAGTTTGTAAATAATTCTGCAGAGGAATTCCGTTCGTGCGCATATACAAAGTAGCGAAATATTGCATCAGCTTTAAAACCGAATTGTTTGCGCATGATGCTTACATCAATAATAGGAAGACACGCGGCCGAATTCGCTGCCAAAATCGTTTTGATTTACCTTGGACAAGTTTGACGTAACTTGCAAAAAGATAGAGTAGTATAAAGAAGAAAAAATTTGCAAATCAGCTGTCTAGTCCACCTGTTATTTCGCCTTGTGTTGCTCTTTTGTGATGCTTGTAATACCTGTCAACAGCGTTTAAAAAACTGCAGTCAATGTAGCAGAAGTCGTAAATTTTTTATATTTTTTCGACTTCTCTTTTTGTCACTGCACAAACACAGCCTGTTGTTTAAGTTAATGCTTCTTAAAATACGAAGAGTCGAAGTCAAAGAAAAATAAAAAAACGAAAAGTTCAAACAGTTGTAGTTGAAGTACAACTAAAAAAACGAAAAATTCAAGAAGTCGTAGTTGTTGTAGAGTTTAAAAATATACAAGTAAACACAACAAAGTACTAAAGAAGCTACATGCTCGAAAGTTTTTGGTTTGATTGAAGTTTAAACAGAAAATATGTGTGTTTTTATTTGTTTATTCTTTTGATTAGTATTTTTAAAGTTTACAAAAACTACGACTTCTTGCATTTTTTGTTTTTGTATTGTACTTCAGCGACATCTGTTTGAACTTTTCGTTTTTTTAGTTTTCTTTGACTTCGACTCCTTGTATTTTAAGTAGCAGAGGCAAAAGTAGTAGACAAAGCAACTCCACATATCAGAAGTTTTTAAACGCTGCCTGTCAATGTGATATTTTGGTATTGTATGCATTGTCAGCCTTTTGTATCGCGGCATTATGAAACACTTCTTTATTCGAATACTAAGCAAGTGATGTTTTGGAAGACAACCAATGTGCTTTTATCACAATTGTATGAAAATAAATTTTTTTCAACAACGAGAAAATGCTGCTCAAAAATAAATCAACACGCGTTTAGTACTTTTTTATTATATTAACTTATAGTGGCTTAAAAAGTGGAAAAACTTGAACACCGAAAAAAAAAATCTTGATATGGCTTGACACTTTTTACAATTCGCAATTATAAGTGGTAAAATCGTACCCGTTTTTAGTACTTTTTTGTTGTTGAATTTTGGAAGTTTGTTTACGAAGAGGGTAAAATCGGGCAAAAAGATGTGAAAACGGTACTTTTACATCTCAGAATGTTCGATATATAGAGTCAAGATTCCAAAAGCATACGAATGCATACTTATTTGATATATAGGGAGAAAAACTTAATTTGGTACTTTAGCAGAAATTTTTTTGGCGCGTTCTATTCTAAAAAAAATATCGAATAGGTTTTCACACATTTTGAAAACTCGCAACTGTAAGGGGTAAATTCTTAACCGTTCCTGATACTTTTTTGTTAATAATAAAGTACATGTGCACATAATAATTTAGGCTTAGTAGCATTTAGAAGAGATTTGAAAATTGAATTTCTAAGGGGGTAAAAAAGAGCAAAACTGGACAAAATCGTTATCTAGGGTAGATAGACTCCAAATTCCAAAAGCGCACCAAATGCTCAAAAATAATTCGATACGTTGCTGGTACTATTTTATATATGTATGCACTTTCAGAATATGGTGCCTTTTGCATTCCAACATATGTTTGAGTACTTTTTGAAAATAAGGTATAAAATCGTTCCCGTTTTCGGTACTTTGCCGTACATACATACATGTCTTTGGCGTTTTTCGCCTTTAAATTCAACATTTTGTGATGGATTAAAAAGAAGATGCAAAATGTTTCCTTCAATATGTTACAAAATGTCGAGTTTAAAGGTGAAAAATGCTGTTGGCTGAAGTAGTTAACACGAGACTGTGGAACGGAGGGACCAGAGTTCGAATTCCTCCAGTCAGCATTGCTGCATGGTTGTATTGGTTGTTTCAGCCTGTTTCAGGGCAGCGATTGGCGCTATCATGTACTAAAAAGCAGAGCAAAAAATTAACCGGCGAAGTAAAAGGTTGAAATAGCTCAGGGGTCATCCCCTGAGTGCTGGTCCTAATTAAAAAGAAAAACATGTTCCACTTAGTAGAAGCTGAGGTAATAATATATGTACGTTTTGAAAGCAACATAGGTACCTGAAAAGGTAAATAAGAGAAGAAGTTGCCAAAAAATTTTAATCCATATAATTTTAAAACATTTTAAATCTGAGTTGTATAATACTAACTGATATGGTGTATTTTTGGAAGATTAATTTGGTACTTTATGGAAAATTACAGGTAGTTTTTGAAATAAGAACCTTAAAAAATGTTGGTCATTTAGATAACACCACTTCTTGGAAATGGTGGTTTGGTGAAATGGTATTTTTAAAATGTAATTTTTGAAGCCATAGTTTTTGAAAATATAATTTCTGAGAATGAAACGTAAGTGTTTTGTGAAGAAAGTACTTTTAGGAACAAGTATGTTACTATATACAAGTCGCACAAAAAATAAAATTGTTCGCGCTGTGCCAGGAGTTCTTAGTAACACGCTAACGAAGTAGGGTACTATGGTAGTTTAATACTATATACATCAAAATCTAATTAAAATTCAATCAGTTTTATTATTTTACTTAAGAATGATATTCACTTAATGTAAAACTTTAAACACAACATGCACTTTAAACTAGAGATGTGCAAATGCCGTAATTTTTTCGTGTCACGCGTGAATCACGTAAATCGTGATCAAAAATTATTAAAATCAAGCGTGCGTGCATGAGCGTGACTAAAAAATTTATTAAAAAATATAATATTCACGCACTCAAAACAAAAGATAAGTTTTTTCTTTTGAATTTTGAATGCTAAAAAAAATATGTATGTACATCAGAGATCTCAGAAATGTACAACAGAATTTAATGTACACATTTAATACAATGTACACCTTGAATACACTATAGACATTGTCTTTCTTTCATCGTGTACACCTTCTACTTGTGTATAACTATGAGTGTACTCGTGTACATCTCGTGTATACGTTTTTTTAATTTGAAACTGGTTGGTATGTATAGTATTTTCAGTGTTTGCTTTTAAAGCGCACACACACATTAATTTTATGAGGTTACAAAACAAATACAATGTTATCTCCACAAATGTACATACCCTGCCAACATTTTATATCGCGGAAGTGACTCAGAAATGACGCTAATAAGTTGAAACTCATCGTCTGCTATACCATTTTGTCATCGTAGAAGCGTCTTCCGTATTGATAAGTTGTACCCCCCCGGAAGTAACTTCAAGAAGTCTCTTCTGCGTTACTTCAAGAAGTCACTTCTGCGTTACTTCCAGAAGTCACTTCTGCGTTACTTCAAGAAGTCGCTTCCGGAAGTCGAATTTTTATCCTGAACATAATAAAAGTTGTTTTATTCATAATAATAACAGATAATTCACTCATATTGACTATGGGATAATTATCAAATTAAAAAATAATTAACAATTATGTAAAAACCACAACAATAACAAAACAAAGTCACACTTTACCACTGACCGAGCAAAAGGCAAAAGAACTAACTAATCTCGATGATGTCGAAAACTTCTTTTTGCATTCTTTTCATTTTCTAAATTTTATTTTGCGGTTACTGCGACTTTCCAAGAAGTGCATAGTTTTGTTTTTGTTTATTACATCCATAACGGCACATGTCATTTTCGGCTGTTGTTGTAAACAACAAACTATCTTCCAAACGTCGTCTGGATGATGAAAAGACGACTGCAATGTAAATTGTTATTGTGAAATTCAAACTATCTTCCAATTAACGTCTGGAAGTGAGTAAGACGTAACGCCTTTGACGATGGACGATGAAAGAAACTTCCAAATGTTGGAAGCGTACTTACATAAAGTGAATTCAATGTTTTCAATGTCTTCAATGTATACAGTTGATGTATGATGCACAGTCCTGTACACTCAAGATTTATTTGTGTATAAAGTGAGGCATGCATACATTTTTTAATGTCATGTTTTTCAATGGCGTTTATGTAAACTTGTGTACAGAGGATAAAATATGTACACTATTTCGAACTCTGATGTGCATACACACATATACTTATACACTGCGGTTCATTAGGATAGAACCAACACATTTGAAAGCAAAAAAAGCTGTATAAATTGCAAATACAATAAAAATAGAATAAAAAAATTTTGTTTTGCAGAAAAATAGTTGAAAAATTGAAACACAAAAAAAGTATAAAAATGAATTATAACGGTAAATTTTCTCTTTCTTTGTAGTCAAGTATAACATTTTTCAACAGAATAGAACCACATGCATTTTTAGCGGCGGTTTAGTAGGCGGTTGCAATAAAGTTTATAAAAACCAAATAAAATTAAAATTAAAGTTTGTGACTGCAGTTAGCTAAATCAATATGGGAAGAAAGAGTTCTTTAAATTCGTCTGGAAATAGTAAAAATTTATGAAAATTATTCTTATCACGAAATCGGTAGAAAAATCGTACGAAGTTATAATGTGGTAATAATTTACATTAAAAATCGTGAAACATAATAAGAATTACAAAGGAGATACTTGCACTGCTCTACCCACAGGACAAGCGAAAAATTCTTCGAATTGCCTCAAATTCAGCCTAAAATTAAGCATTTAGCAGGAGTTAATGCAAGTAAATCAACAGTGAACATTTACAACTCCGAAAACTAAACAAAAAACCTCAATTAAATGCAATCCGTCAACAACAGCGCCTTCAGTTTGCCAAAGATCATATGGCATGGGATGTTCAAAGACAATTAAGCGATAACGATTGGCGAAAAGTAATTTTTTCGGATAAAAAAAAAACTAATTTGGATAACCCGATGGCTATAACATTTTTTTTCGCGATATGCGTAAGGATGAAAAATTTCTGAGCCGCCATCACAGCAGAGAGGGGGGCGTTTTGGTTTGGCATTACATATACAGTATCAACTATTTTTCCGCAAAACTAGATTTTTTTATACTATTTGTATTTGCAATTTATACAGTTTTTTTACTTTAAAATGTGTTGGTTCTATCCTAATGAACCGCGGTGTATCTATGTGATATAGATATACATACGCGCA
Organism: Linnaemya tessellans; assembly: GCA_951800035.1. Taxonomy (NCBI): domain Eukaryota; kingdom Metazoa; phylum Arthropoda; class Insecta; order Diptera; family Tachinidae; genus Linnaemya; species Linnaemya tessellans. The sequence continues at coordinate 84,258,156 of OX637533.1, read as the reverse complement.
CATTTCTTCTTTAAACACAACGTGCAAGGAATTGTTAAGACGAAGTGGTTTTTTTCAAAAATGTTAAAAGGCGATGTTAGCTTTATTGCCTATAATGTATGAAAATATTAATATTCATTATCAGAAAAGTTTACGATTAAATTTACAAGCAATATATGGTTGATTCTAAGATTACGGGTTAATTTCGACATCATATTTGGAAATAGTAAAAGCCGTCATACGTTATACGTCGCCTTTTTCAACTGACAGCTAAGTTGAAATACATGCTTTATTATGTGAGTTGTCACATCCAGTACTTCTGCGTCAAAGCAAAGTACGAAAGTTGGCCAACTTTTAACTTTTGACGTACGTTGAATACTTTGACAGAAATCGATGAGTTTTTTAAATCGTTTTAATTAAATTTTTGTATTGTCTGTCCAGGAAAAATTAAATAATATATAAAAAAATTAATAAATAAATAAAATGGGGAACATACAATTGATTTAATATCCGTCAACAAAGTACTCATTGTGCCAGCCTTTTCCGTCAGTACTTTCATGTAAGTTAAAAAAGGCGACACATAAGTTATGATGGATTCTATGTGCCTCGGCCTTTAGTGTTTCAAATAGTTAACTTTAATCCTTCAGATAATAGCTACACATTCATTTTTATTATTATGCTATATTTTGAAAATTTATCCCCCAGAGGATCGACTTATTGGGCAAAAAAATTACTACGAAAATGACAAAAAATTATTTATTCTTTACAAAATCAATCATTTTAATTCAGTTCATTTATAACAATTACAAAATTAAAAAAATTAAATTGTGCGTATAATATGGTGTTCACATATAAAGCAATATTAAAATTATAATAATTAAGGCCATTATTGAGAGTAAATTTGCATATAAAAATTTCAATTAACTTATTAGCAATAAAGAGATAATTGGTTTAGTAGTGAATACAAATTTTAATACAACACTGTCAGAATTGTGTTCAGTGAAAAGCTTTTGCAAAAGTGGAAGCTTTTACAACGAAAGTACTTATTGAATACACTTTATTGAAATTTGACTTATGCTGTTGGCTGAAGTAGTAGAACACGAGACTATGAAGCGGAGGGCCCTAAGTTCAACCCCGCGCTGAGTAGAGAATATTGAAATAATTTTTTTTTCAGTTTTGTTTTTCAGCTGTCAAATGCTAATTGTCGTAGCATTATAGAGTATGTATGAACACCGAAAATATATTGTCAATTAACTGAATATTGTTTTAATAAAAAACGTATGTACGAACATAGTATAATGTATTAATTATAAATTAAAATTATTTCTTGCCAACGGCTTTGCATGGAAACATGTATTTAAGGCTACAGTCATGCACAATGATGGTTGGTGTGGGCAATGTATCCAGAGTTTGATTTAACGTAAGGTAAGGTATATCACTTTTACCGACAATATAGATATTCGGTTTGAACTTTAGTAGCTTTGCAATTGGATCTTATACCATACCTGTTAAATAAGAGAAATTATAATTTAAGAAGTATGAAATATTAGATAGGGTCAAAATACAATTTTTACCTAAATTATTTTTTGTATTAATCTTCTTTAGCAAAATTAAATAGTATAAAAGCCCAGTTTTTAGATTTTGTAGTTTTTGAAATGTGTCGCTCTCAGCTTCACCTAAATTGTAAACGTTATTGTATCTCCAAGCATTTGAAGTATGAATTTCCAAAGAGTCATATGAAGTGCAGGAAATAATTCTATTCCTTGGCTGTTGAAAATCGACAACCGCTAATTTAAAGTGATGCCGATTTTCACAACCGAAACATCTCGCTTCTAAGGAACAAGTCTGACTATTTGCACAAATTTGATGAACTTTTAAAGTACCAGAAAATGTTAAAATATTTTTAATCCTAGTTTGCTTTGACTTTGCCACAATATCTTAATTTGTTATATAAAAATAATTAATTACCGTACAATTGTCTTCTAGTTTCTGTAATGACTTATTTCATTAAATAGTTCCAAAAATTCCAACGGGAGCACCTTTTCCGTGACTATATTCACTGTAGTTTCATGTGGACCTTTTCATTGGCGAATATAACTCGTGTAACTCATTTGCTAGAAAATAAAACATAATTTAGTTTCCGTACTGTGTCGCTGTGCCGTCACTTAAAAATTTTAGATTGTGAAGAAGTGACTCGGAATTTTTTTTGCTTACGCTATGAAAACTTTGCACTTTTTCCGTATATTTCAGATTATAATTCTCGCCGAACTTCAAGTAGATTAAGGATTTGTTTCAAGTTTTTGATTTCGTTAAATGGGTGCATGTTTGTCTCTTCGTGATTGACAAATTGTTTTTTAAAAATTTGTACTATACCCTGAAATTGGCATTCAATGTTTTGTTTTACATTTCGTGTCATAACTTTATTTTGGTTGCTGCGCTTATTGAAATATGTTTCTTTAGTACGTCGACGTTTAAAGTAGTATGTAGGTTCTGTGCTTCCAAAATGTTTAAATAAATGTTAAATTAAACAAGTCACACATCGTTAAAAGACATATGTAGTTTCCTTTTTCTGCAAATACATTTTTTTTCATTGAGAACGTTGTTACTACAAAGTGATGCAACCACGAATTCCAAGTTGGCGTGTGTATACATTTGCTTGTTTCACGGTCGATAAGACTCATTTACTGGATCCAAAATGGACAATATGTGCAAAACGCTGCATATCCTAGTATGCTATTCGGATATTCCTGCCCTTTGTGCAAATTCTTCAGTCATTTAAAAATCTTTTTTGCATTGAAGATTGTCCTTGCTGACGCTTGTAAGGACAAAATCGATGAAATCAAGCTCAAGATTTCCGGAACTTTCTCTTTGCACTAATTTTTCCTCTTGTTTTTAACTACCTTAATCTTTACTTTTGCTTTTGCTGTTCATATTTAGATTTTTTCTGCCTCTTGCTTCTCTGCCAATGTTTGTTGTTTGAACTTTATTTTTAGTCATCGCAAGACTAAAAAACGTACACGTATATGCGTCATTAACTTCCGTTAGATTGTCATTTCCCTGTACATATTTTTGGCAGGGCAATAACGGCAGAGGAATTATGAAAATCTATCTGCAAAACTCTCTTAAATAACAATATAAGTACCTAGCACTAAAAAAAGATTTGTATAGGATATTGGCTTTTAAAATACTCTTCAAAAGACATATACAAAACTATAACGCTTATTGAACTTTTTTTTAAATGAACAACGTAATGGCATTTTTAAACTTACTCACATCTTTGAGAAATGTGTAGAAGATGTTAATATGTTGAAATTGTGAAAAAGGTGTTTGCATTGACAACATCTATCATTTACCATCATATAAGTTGTCAAAAAGATAAAAAAGGAACGCTATATAGATTTTGCAAAATATGTAAATTAAATTAACTTTTAAAATAGATTTCTAACTATTTTCTGCTCATATACATGTCTTTTTAATTTTAAATATTTAATAAAAACAAGTAAAAACGTTATATTCGACCGTGTCGAATCTTAAATACCCACCAAATATTTAGTAAGTGAATTTAAAATGTTTAACTTGGTGGGACAGAGTTTCTTTATATAATATCGTACGTCAACGCCCACTAAAGGGGGCGGGGTTCAAAAATAGACAATATCATGTTTTCCACAGACGAACGTATGGGCATTGCTAGACCGTCTTAGACTTCATCACTAATCAAGAATATATGTACATATTTACTTTATAGAGTCCAATTCTCTTTGAAGGGTATAAAAATTTATTTTGGCGGGGTCGCTCTGGCAAGGGCTGTTGGGGAAACATTTCACCTTTGTCATAAAGGTGAAATAAATAAATGCTTGGGATAATTATATACAAAACTAATTTTTTTTTATAGGGTCATTTACGGGGCAAAAGGGGGAAGGTGGTAGAGCAGAAACAGGCAGTCATAAAACTCTAAAAATAAGTGCTTAGCATAATTATATACAAAATTATAATATATTTTTTATAGGGTCATTAAGGGGGCAAAGGGGTAGGAGGAGGTAGGTCAGAAACAGGTAGTCATAGAACTCTAAAAATAAATGCTTGGGATAATTGTATAAAAAATAAATATTTTTTTGATAGGGGGGGGTAGGGGAGAGTAGTACCAGGTTTCGTCTCAGCTTCGTCGTTAAAGCTTAAAAATTTTATTTTTAAGGAATGTAGGTTTAGGATAGGTTAGGTTAGGTTGACAAAGAGTTGCATAAGCATCCCAATCCGTCCTGGATTACACTTAGGACTCATAGGCCTGTTGTGCGCTCTATAATAAGGAGTTCCCATTCCCCTGTAGGGAGCCTCCACCGATACCATGGAAACCTCTGAGTTTGATTACGTCAAGAACCTAGTTTCTTCAATGTACTTCCTTAAGTTTTTCCAATTAGAGCCCCTAAGAAATTCCATCTCCTGTATAATCTCCTGATTGAATGTTTGTCTTCGGACTTGGCTAAAAGCTGGACAGTAGCACAAGTAGTGCTCCAGTGTCTCCTCCTCTTCCTGGCAGGCCCTGCATGTTATATCGCCAACGATTCCCATTCATGCCAGGTCAGTCCTTAACTCTGTATGTCCTGTTATTAAATAAACCAACCTCCGTATTGTTGGCCTACTCAATGTTAGGACCTCCTTTGTCCTACTACCATCTGGGTCCCCCCATAGAATTCTAGTCACCCTACCTACGGTAGAGTGCTGCCAATCTCTTGTATGTAATGCTATAGCCCATCGCTTTAGTTCGTTCTTAAAAACCCGAAATGGCTTCGGACTATCTAGTGTGATGTTCGCCATTAATGCTCCCATCTTTGCTAGCCTATCTGCCTCAATATTTCCAGGTATCCCCTGATGTCCTGGAATCCATATTATCTCATTGCCTGTATGAGTTAATCTCATCCTTGCACTGTAGTACACACCGAGATTGAACCACATGATTCCCCAGGGTCTCAATGACCTTCCTACTATCCGTGAATATACGAATCGGTAGTCTGTTATCGATTTCCTTCAACCATTTTATCCCTTCTGTAATAGCCACGATCTCACTCTGAAATACCGTGCTATGATCCGGCAGGCGGAAGTATTTGCTAAAAAAAAAACATATGAGTTACGACCCATGTTACAGAAACCTACACCCGAACGGTCATTAATCCTCGACCCGTCCGTGTATAGGTTAGTTATGGTGTTCATTGTATCTCCATCCTCCCACTCCATACCTTCCGATATTATGGTGGTGCAGTGTGATTGTACATATCTAATAGGAATTCTATCGCACGTGACCGTGCGAGCGTTGTTCCCGGGTAAGACGTGTACTATACTCTGGTGTTTGGTTGTGTGTTCCCTAGTCAGCCACTCACCCATTACCATCAATCTCGTAGCAGCCAGAGCTGCTTCGTATTTAACCTGTATATCAATAGGCAGTATTGATAGAATATTTTCCATCGCCTTAGTTGATGTGGTTCTCATCGCGCCACAGATGCCGATACAGTGCTGTCTTTGTATCCTTCGAAGATGTTTGATATTCACCTTCCTCTCCAAGGACGTCCACCATACTAACAAGGCGTACATCACAATTGGTCTTACCACACTCGTATAGAGCCAGTGTGCCATCTTTGGGCTCATTCCCCATTTGGACCCAATTGCCCTTCTGCAATAGGTCCAGAGTCTTTGGGTCTTGATCACCCTACTTTCTATATGGTCCTTCCAGGATAACCTCCAGCCGAGTATCACTCCTAGATATTTGACCTTTTTATTAATCTGTATCGTCCTATCTCGGAAAACCGGTGATTCCAAATGTGCAATCTTCCGTTTCCTTGTAAACATAAAAATTTCTGTCTTCTCTGGGTTGACATTGAGACCCCTTTGTGTAGCCCAGCTACAAGCTAAATTCAGGGCCTCTATTGCCCTTTCGCAAAGAACCCTAGGATTGTTTCTCCTTATCAGTATCGCTACATCGTCTGCATAGCAGACGGGAGCAAATCCTTCCTGGGATAATGTCTTCAGTAGGGTATTTATGGTTACCACCCACAGCAAGGGAGACAGTATTCGCCCTTTGTAGCGTTCCGCAACACACATTCCTCCCTACCCTTGTGTCGTTAACCTCGCAACTTATCTTCCTGTTCCTTAGTATATGACTGATCCATGCAGTCAATCTCTGGTCCAAGTCAAAGTTACCCAGCGAGTCAATAATGCTCGAGGTCCATACATTATTGAAAGCCCCCTCTATATCGATAAATACAGCTATGGTGTACATAGCCAAATCGAAGGTTCTCTCTATATGATATACAACCTCTTGTAGGGCCGTTTCAACAGACCTGCCCTTAAGATAAGCGTGTTGTTTTCATTTCAGTACATCGTGCGGTATCCTTTCCTTCAACATTGTATCCACAATACGTTCCAATGTCTGCAGTAAGAATGAAGTTAGGCTAATCGGTCTGTAAGCCCTCGGATCCGCATAGCTTGCCCTGCCCGGTTTTGGAATGAAGACAACTCTAGCCTCCCTCCATGCCAGGGGGTATATGCATTTGTAAGACAGATTGTGAAGATATTAGCCAACCTGTCCTCTATCAGGTCCATACTTCTCTGAAGAAGAGCCGGGAAAATGCCATCAGGCCCTGCTGCTTTATAGGGCGAAAAGCTCTTCACCGCTCTACATACCATTCGAGTATCTATTGTTATCCTTGAATTGTCCATATTCCTCGGGGGGTGTACATCTTCCGGACGGTTCTCCTGCACCGTACGGAAGTGTGCCTCCATAAGAAATCCTAATAACTCCTCCATCGTCTCTGCCCTCCGAGTCAACAAGTGTCTCAGGTTGAGTGTGGGTTTTCGACGGAAGTTTCTTTATTGTGGAAGCCTCACTAACGCTGTCTACCTGTTCGCAGAAAAGCTTCCAGGATTCGCGTTTGGCATCCCTTATTTTTTTATTGTAAACGTTAAGTTTACCTTTATATTCTTCCCAGTGTATATCGAGTCCCTTCCTACGAGCCCTATTAAAGAGCCTTCTGGTTTCTATTCTGAGATTTATAAGTTGACCCGTCATCCAGGATTTTTCTTTTGGGTTTCGCCTATTTCTGAGTGGACAACTGTCCTCAAAGGATTCCCTAATATCAGTACTTAGTCTATCTATCTCTGAATCTATGCGCCCTACAGGTGGTGGATAGTTCTCGAGTTTGTTTTGTAAACTAGACCTAAATCTTGACCAGTCCGTCTTGGCCCTATTCCTAAATGTTGTGGGGTTAGGATCAGGATGGTCTAAAGCAGGGCTGGCGAACCTAGGGCACGCGTGCCCGAGGTGGCACGTTTGATAATTGGGATGGCACGCGAACGATTTCCAAGTTAATTGGTTAATCGAATTTAATTGAAATGGTTAGGGATTGAATATGCGTCAGTCGTTTCAAACGACTGCTTAGCTGCTTTTTGTTTTCATTTACATACATACATATGTGCGTGGGAACGTGTGTGTTTAAAATTTTTCATTCCCGTTCACTTGTGTGTCACAGTCAAATTATGTTTACCGTAGTCTTTTTTGTCGTTTCATAGACTGTTCATTTTGCTATTAATAAATTGGCAGTTGTGTTGTGGCTGTTCACTACGAATGTGTGTTTGCTGAAGTCGTTGTCTTTGCAAACGCAATCATTTTGTGTGTCTCTCTTTCATTTAATTTTTTTTTGCAAAGCATTTCAGAGTCTTGGTGATATTTTCAATTAGTCTCGATAAAGACTTGTTCTTTAACCAGCAAAGCTCACGCTTTAAATTTTTGTAAGATTTAAATTATTATAAGAAGTTATTTGTAATAAAAACCCCCCAAATTTATATAATAAAAATAGCAAAGTTTAACTTGTACCATAATACTCCACTTCTATCACAAGTGAAAAAGAACAATATAACAATAATATAACATGGCTAGTGGAAATAAAAAAGTATCAGAAACAAACCACAGACACTTCCAAAGTTGGTGGACTGACGAGTATGGCATGATTAACAAAGGCGAAAATGCAGTTGTGTTTTATATTCTGGGACAGTTGTATGCAGAACTTCGTCAGTTAAACGGCATTTTGAGACAAAACATAAATCTCTCCTTAAAAAAAGTAAGGAGGAGCAAAAAGAATATATTGCTCGAGCAAATAAAAATAAAAATGTACAATCAACGTCTCTAACGAAATTTATCGGCGGTCGTTCAAATATAACTGCTGCTAGTTTTGATGCTTCAAATATAATAGCTAAACATGGAAAACCATTCAGCGATGGAGAATATCTGAAAGAAGCATGGCTAAAATGCGCACCCAATCTCTTTGATGATTTTGAAAACAAACAAAAAATTATTCAAAGAATAAATAATATGCCTTTGGCTAGAAATACGGTGAAACATAGAATCATAGAAATGGCCAAAAATGTAACTCATCAGCAAACCATAGATTTAAAGTCTTCCGAATTAATTTCGCTTTGCCTTGATGAAAGTACTGATGTAACTGGATCAGCTCGTTTAGCAATTTTCGCTCGATACTGCAATGGAAATAATATCAAAGAAGAATTGATCAGCTTAGTATCATTTGCAACAACAACAAAAGAATTGATATTTGCAATGCAGTTGTAAAAGCACTCACTGAAAGAGAAATAGATCTTTCCAAAGTTGTTTCAGTAACGACAGACGGTGCTCGCAGTATGACTGGAGAGGAAAATGGTTTTATCAATTTATTTACTGAACGTATTGGACATTCCGTTCTTGGCTTTCATTGCATTATACACCAGCAAGTTTTATGCGCAAAGCACGGATTTAAGTCACTGGAAGATGTTATGATTCTTGTAACAAAATTGGTCAATTTGATATCTGCTCGCGGGTTAAACAAACGAAAATTTTTAGAATTATTAAATGAGGTAAACTCAGTTTATAAGGGTTTACTTATGTACAATAATGTGTGATGGTTAAGTCGAGGAAAAGTTCTTCAAAGATTTCTTGAGTGTTTGGATAAATTTAAGCTTTTGTTAATTAATCAGAATCTCATTGAAAAATATAACGAGGTACTAGACGTCGAATGGCTTTCAAAATTAATGTTTTTTACTGATTTGTGCTTACATTTAAATGAATTAAACATTAAACTGCAAGGTGTAAACAAAATAATTATTGTTATGTTTGATTTAATCAAAGCATTTCAAGCTAAGTTACAAATTTTCGATCTTGACGTTATATCTAACAACTTCAAATATTTCCCAAATACAAAAAAATTTGCAGAAGAAAACCCAGATAAAATCAAATTAACACAAGAATTTTCTGCAGTAATTCAATCGACAATCAACGAGTTTTCTGCAAGATTCAAACAATTCAGGACATTTGAAAAAACATCAAAATTTATTTTATATCCAGACACACTGTCAGCAGATGACCTCAACTTGGAGATTTTCGAGTGGCTAAATCTAGATGACATTGAAATGCAATTAATCGAGTTCTCAAATCAAAAATTTTTTGATTTGAGAAATGATTTGGAAATAATTGAAAGTGATCGATTAACGAACACAATTAATAAAAATGTAGAAGAAGAAATAATGAGAACTTGGAACGCCATTCCAGAAATCTTTAGCGATTTAAAAAAACTAAAAAGTGGGCTGGACTCTCTTTTTCCTTTACCAGCAACCTGCTAACCTAACCTAACCTAAAAAAACTAGCGAGGGCAATATTATCTATTTTCTCATCTACATATGCTTGTGAGTCATTATTTTCAGAAATGAATTTTATTAAATATAATTCAAGAAATAGTATGACTGGTGAACCAGATATTAAGAAATTGTCATGGAATGTACAACAGCAAAAATCTCATTAATAAATAACTAATGTGTATTTTTATTGACTTTATTTTTAAGAAAATCTGCTGAAATTTTTAAGCTTGCTAATAAAATTCAGAAAAAAAGGTTTTTTCTATTTTGTTTTTTCTACTGCTTGGGCACGCCACAAAATCGAGAAACAATATTTTAGGATTTTTTGCACGCGGACCCAAAAAGGTTCGCCACCCCTGGTCTAAAGTCATGAAAATATAGCGATGATCCGAGAAGGAATGCATTTCCGACACGTGCCAATTGCTTATTTAATCAATTAAGTTTTCTGAGCATATAGTGATGTCAATAACCTCTTCCCTAATTCTGTTAATGAAAGTTGGTTAATTCCCAGTATTTACTGTGAAGAGGTTATTTGCCACTAAATATTCAAATAACGCATCACCTCTGTTAACGCTAAAGCGTTTTTTAGCGCCTTGTTCTGAATTGAACGATAAAACCTTTTCGAAACAAAATAAAGACAATTTTTCTGATACCATAAACTTTTATTTCAGCGGATGAAATCTTCCTTATCCTTACTTTTATTCTACTAATAGTTTTAGTTTACTTGACAATATTGATTTGAAGTATTTTGCTAAGAAAATGTAAATTGGTTTGTGCGCAGAACGAAGTTCACGAATCGATCTCTATTAACTTATTAACTAAAATTCTTAATATCATTTTACTTATGCATGTACATAGTCGGTAACTGTTAAATCACACGACACATGATTTACATACTTAAAATTTTATATATGTACATGCATGTACTTATACATAATTAAATGAAAGAATGCAGTAACAATAATGCAAACCAGTTTCTTACTTTTCGTCTTTACTCTTTGCTATGATTTTAATTATCTGGTTTTGGATATTAAATTTTGATGTTACGAGGGTGCTTATTATATTAACACTTTCTGAGGTGATGATACAAAAGTGAGACTTCTTAACATTCTGCCCCCCCATCGGAAGCTCTGCTTGCGATGGTATTATCCGACTCAATTGGAAGCTTGCATAGTTTAGTTGTTGCTCTTTTATGGATGCCATCTGCTGTTTTGACTGTGACTACACGTACTCTGCCATCATCACCTTGACTTATTTGTAAAATACGTCCAATAGGCCATCTCAAAGGTGCAGAGTTTTCATCTTTTAGTAGAACCAAGTCATTCACTTGTAGGTTTGGGTGTGGGTGGTTCCATTTTAATCGAAGTTGTAATTGTTTCATATATTCATTATGCCAGCGACACCAAAATTGTTGTTGAATGGATTGTATGCAATGATATCGTTTTAATGCGCTCAAATTGGTAAGTTGGAGTGTTGGTGCTGCAATTGTTGTAAGATTTCGACCAATTAAAAAATGACCCGGTGTAATGCGGTGAGGTCGTTTGGATCATTCGACAATGGTGTAAGTGGGCGACTATTAATGATAGCTTCAGCTTGACAGCAAACGGTGTGTAACTCATCATGGGTGAGAATGTGATTACCGATACAACGTCGAATATAATATTTACCTTGCTTAACAGCACTCTCCCATAACCCCCCAAAGTGTGGCGATCGCGGTGGTATAAATTTCCAACTTATTCCATCATTACGGCATGAACCTTCAACATCGTTAATATGTTGTTGTGTGTTAAAGTGAGCTAGCATTTGTTTTAGCTCACGGTTAGCGCCAACGAAATTGGTGGCATTGTCGGAATATATAACCCGGCATTTGCCGCGACGAGCGAAGAACCTTTTTAACGATGAGATGAATGCTGCTGTCGTCAAGTCGGGTAAACCTTAATTGGAGGCCTACCTCTTATTTGTTGAGTTACCAAAAATGGTCCACAATAGTCGATGCCTGAAATTTCGAATGCAAATGATTTTACGACTCGATCAGTCGGCAAGTTCCCCATAATTTGTTCTGTTATCTGAGGTCGAAAACGATAACATAATATGCAGTCATGAATTATTCTTTTTGCAGCATTTTTTCCATTGAGAATCCAATACTTTTCGCGTAATGTGTTGAGTAATGTTTGCACACCAGCATGATGATTTACTAAGTGATAATGGCGAATGATAGTTATTACAAATGGATGTGTGGATGGTAAAAGTATTGGATGCTTAGCATCAAACGATAGAGTTGAATTTTTTATTCTTCCTCCTACACGAATCAAACCATTATGTATAAAGGGTGTAAGTTGTTTAATTTTTGATGAATTGCCGACGTAATTATGTATTTGAAGCGATTTTAATTCGGCAGCAAAATGATTTTGTTGTATTAGGCGACATATGAAGAGTAGAGCATCTTCGATTTCTTCATATGCTATTGGCTGTTTGGACGAATTTTTGTTAATAAAGCGACAAATGTAGACCACGATGCGCAGGAATTTATTATAGTTGTTTATATGTTTGTGATTAGTGAACGATTCTAATGATTGAGTGCATGCTAATGCTATTTTTTTTTTTTTGACGTTGTTCTGGGATGCTGTCCATACAAATAGAAGGTGCGATTGGCCATAAAGCTTTGTCTTTTTTGATGAATTCTGGGCCACAAAACCACAATTGATTACCGACTAGTTCCTTAACCTTCGCTCCTCGCGAAACTATATCCGCTGGGTTCTTTGAAGTTGGAACGTGATGCCATGTGAAATTTTTAGTCAGATTCTGAATTTTTGTTACGCGATGAGACACAAATTGTGACCAACGATATGGTTCACCTTTTATCCAAGTTAATGCAATGGTCGAATCAGTCCAACAATGGATGTTTCTCGGCTGCAGCGAGAATATCTTCAAAACATAATGTAACAATTCTGCTAGTAAAAGTGTTGCACACAGCTCTAGTCTTGGCAAACTTATTTCCTTTGTTGGTGCTACCCTGGACTTTGCGCATAGTAATGACGAAAAGACTTCACCATTTACATTGGTCACAGCGTAAATACATGCACCGTATGCTCGGGTGCTGGCATCTGAAAATGCATGAATTTCTGTTGAGTTGATAATAGGTATGTACCGCGAAATGCGTAAGTGGTTTAGCGAAGCTAACTCGTTCTGGAAATTAAGCCATCTGGTATAAATTTCTTGTGGTACACTTTCGTCCCAATTTACCTTAAGCTTCCACAAATCTTGCATTAAAATTTTGCAACTTACTATGATTGGGTTCAATAGACCTAAGGGATCGAAAACACTTGCTAACTGCGATAATATTATTCGTTTTGATACTTTCAACTCTTTGTCTTGTACATTGTAGTTAAACAAAAAACAGTCTTCCTTTGGCGACCATTTCAAACCAAGTGCTTTTATATATTCTGTTTTTCCGAAACTTACGGTTTCTTCTTTATCGCATTCTTTAACATCTTCAATAGTTTTGTCATTGTTTGATGCGAATTTACGAAGTGGGAAACCACCCTTTTCTAATAGTTCAGTTACCTGTTTTTTGATTTGAACAACATCTTCGATAGTTGATGCTCCAGTGAATAGGTTGTCTACATAAAAATCTCTAAGTGTGACAGCAGAGCCAATGGGAAAATGTATGGCCTGTTCGATAGCTAATTGTCGGAGACATTTTATAGCCAAATATGATGCGCTACTAGTTCCATATGTGACAGTTAACAGCTCGTACGAATCAATTTCATCAGTATTTGATTTTCGCCAAAATATGGTTTGCCATCTAGTATCTTACTTGTCGATAAGAACTTGCCTGTACATTTTAGCTATATCTGCCATTAAAACGATTTTGTGTGCTCGAACTCTAATCAAAATAGTAGCTAAATCGTCTTGCAATGTAGGGCCAACTCGTAATATGTCATTAAGGGATAGTCCGCTGGACGTTCGGCACGACGCGTCGAACACTACCCGCAATTTGGTGGTAGAGCTATCGAGCTTTGTGACACAATGATGAGGGATGAAATTACGCGATTCTGAAGAGTTTTCAATGCGCACCATATGATTAAGTTGTTTGTATTCCTCAATGAAATTTGAGTATTGATGGTGTAGATGAACATATTGCTTTAATTTTTTCTCTAGACCAAGAAAACGATTTCGAGCGATGTGATATGAGTCGCCAATACAGTTTGGGTCTTTTTTAAACGGCAATCTAACGATAAATTTATTGGTGATTGGGCATCGAGTCGTTGTTTCAGCAAAGAATCGTTCGCATTCTTCTTCTTCGCTTGTAAATTGTGTATGTGGTGATGCATATATGTGTTCTATTAACCAAAAACGTTCTAGCATGTCGTCCAATTTAGGTTCATTGAGTGTGGCTTGAAGCGAAGTATGTAATGAGGACGATATATTGTGACTGATTGGGCCAGATACCACCCAGCCCAGTTGAGTTTTTTGCAAAATTGGTAGATTGCCACCTAATTTGATCTGACCTACCATAAGTAATTCATAAAAAATGCTAGCACCAAGTAAACAGTCAACGTGACCAGGTTTCTCAAAATGCGGATCGGCCAAGTTTATGTTACATGGTATACTAATTTTGTTTTTCTCGACGACACTTGTGGGCTGAAGGTGCGTAATGTGCGGTAATATAATTGCTTGAATGGTTTTACTATACGAATTTTGAAGCGATTCAATAACGATCGAACATGCCCCTAGGGATTTGACAGCTGCTGTTCCAATACCATGAATTTGTATATTTGATTTTTCTCTCCGTACTTGTAAGTGTTGTGCTATTTTTGAAGAAATGAAATTTACCTGTGACCCGGAATCTAATAAAGCACGGGCCTTTATTTTGATGCTAGATGTTGTGCCAAGATTTACGATTGCAGTTGCCAATAGGACGTCGCTTTTAAGTTCAGTTGCTTGACATGATGATGTTGAATTTTCTAGTGCCAAGGCCTCTTTTGTTGATTCTGAGGTTGATTGGGATTGTGACACCTCGCGATGCAGTAACGTATGATGTGAGGCATTACAAACCTGACATTTATGTTTAGATGGACAATTACTCATCATGTGATTCATTCCCAAACAATTTAAGCACAATTTGTTGCGTTTTACCAATGCAAACCTATCTTGCGAGGCCATTTTTATAAACGATGCACATTTAAACGGCCTGTGAATGCCTGCCTTGCATAAAGTGCATTTATTCGATTGTTCACTAGCAACGAATGAGGTTTTTTGTTTGCTTGAATATAATTTTTGTTGATGTGACGATGACGAATGGAGATTAGACAGGGCGGAGTCGATGAAACTGATGGTTTGACAGCGTTTTTCTAAAAAATTAGCCATTGCTTCCCAATTTGGAAGATTAAATGAAGTGGAGCCAGTCTGATTAAATTTTGACGGTACTTCTTCCTCCCATAGAGCTTGCGTTTCTTTGTCTAAGCGTGATGTTACCAAGTACAGCAGAATTCCATCGGCGATTTGTATATTAGAGGCAAACGATTGCAATGCTCGAACGTTGGCGTTAATTTGATCAATAAATTGACGTAGCGATGACACAGTTGGTCATGGGCCTGAAAAATGTATCTTTTATTATCATACCTAGCCTTTAACAATTGTATAGCCTTGTCGTAGTTGGTCCCCGTGATTTCCAGTGACTGAATGATGTTCGCAGCATTACCCTTTAAACTCGATTTTAAATATTGAAACTTTTCAACCGGCAACAAATCTTTGTTTAGATGAACTAGTACATTGAATGTGCTATAAAAATCGGTCCACTCCTGCGGTGCTCCTGAAAATGTTGATAATTGCAAATTTGGTAGATGAGTGCGGCCAGACGCTGTTGCAGGCGTTTCCAATCGCGTGCTGTTGAGATTAGCCTCCAATTGAGACTTTAAAACTGCTATGTGCTCCACCAATTTTGCTTTGGTTTCTGCGTACATTTCTTCAACCGATTGTCGAATAGGGTCATCTAGTTGTGTTTCATCTAATATTTCTAGCTGAGATTGGAGCTCCTCAAATTGCTCATAACTGCGATCCAGTAGCGATATTTTGATCTCGGCATAGTGTATCGAAAACGTACCGAGGTTATTTAAACCATTTTTTGCCGATTGAAAACGGCTTACTAATTGTGTTCTTTGATGTAATCTAAACCGAACATTCCGATCTGATGGAGGAGTTTGTACCTCATCAGTATTTACTACGTTAACTTCGTTCTGCATTTCGAATGAAACTATTATTATTAGAACTGCGAATTTTTAGTCGGAGTTACAAAATCCGGCTCGAAGGACCAGTATGTTAACGCTAAAGCGTTTTTTAGCGCCTTGTTCTGAATTGAACGATAAAACCTTTTCGAAACAAAATAAAGACAATTTTTCTGATACCATAAACTTTTATTTCAGCGGATGAAATCTTCCTTATCCTTACTTTTATTCTACTAATAGTTTTAGTTTACTTGACAATATTGATTTGAAGTATTTTGCTAAGAAAATGTAAATTGGTTTGTGCGCAGAACGAAGTTCACGAATCGATCTCTATTAACTTATTAACTAAAATTCTTAATATCATTTTACTTATGCATGTACATAGTCGGTAACTGTTAAATCACACGACACATGATTTACATACTTAAAATTTTATATATGTACATGCATGTACTTATACATAATTAAATGAAAGAATGCAGTAACAATAATGCAAACCAGTTTCTTACTTTTCGTCTTTACTCTTTGCTATGATTTTAATTATCTGGTTTTGGATATTAAATTTTGATGTTACGAGGGTGCTTATTATATTAACACTTTCTGAGGTGATGATACAAAAGTGAGACTTCTTAACAACCTCTATTGTTGCAATTAGTGCTACCCCAAGAGAGATTATGCGAGTTGGCATCACAGCCTATTAAGATATTCCTACCTTTACTCCTTGCGGATGATATAATGCGCCTCAATTCCGACGTTGGTGGAGGTGTCGGGGTATCCGAAGGTAGATACAATGAAGCCATCAGCATGTTTCGACTGCCATATACTAAAGTTGTCTGATGTTGATAATTCTGGGGAAAAAAGAAATTTTAGTCCCTTATGGCATAGTATGCACGCGCTGGGTCTAGCCCCGGTCTTTGCATAAAAAAGTTGATAATTACAGTCGTTCAAGCCAGAAACCTTGTTCTTAATTGTCCATGGTTCCTGTATGAACACTACGTGTATCTTACCTATAGTTATTTGCTCCATCAGGGCTTGAATCGCCGTTTTGTCCAGACCCACCACGATCAAGATGCCCTTCTCTGCCTCCTCACGATGGAAGATTTCCCACTTGCTCGCATCGAGGCCTTTGTTCTGCTTGGTAATTATATTTGTTATGGCCTCGGTTTTCAGACTTCCACCCCATCCTTTTATATAAAAGGATGCCTTTGTTAGGGCTGGGATTTCCGTCTTCTTCACAAGCGAGAGTCTTCCACCTTCCCATGGTGCATTAATGTTGTTTATTTGGTTTCGTAGTATCTCCACACAAGAGTCAGACTCCAGTTGTAGAAACATTACGTCCCGAACAAACTTGCTGCTTTCAATATGAATTTGTGGAGCATCCTCATCAGCTGACAATATGTACTCCACAATACATTTGTTCATGGCACTTTCCACCTCCTTGTGGTAGTGCACTGGGATTTTGCCTGATGGGCTGCTGGAATCTATGACAGCATAGCTCAGCTCTTCTGCCAGTTTCCTGCGTGCCACTTTGGCATACGTGGGCAGCTCCTTAGGCCTCCTTTCGCCCGGTTTTCTCTTCAGTGATTTAGAAGGTTTCGGAGCTCCTCCAACCACTGAAGATTTCCCTGACGCCATCGCCTGTTTGGAGGTACTAGCACCCGTTGTGGTCCCTACTCCCTTTGAGCTCTCCGAAGAGTTCTCTTTAGGAAGTTTGGACCCATCGCCCGCTACACCCCCTCCCTGCGGGGAGCGTTTTAGTTTAAATATCTCACGGTGGCCAGCAGCGTTCTGCTCCTCCGGCGAGCGAATTCTCTTGCCCTTCTCCGTGGTGATGGGTGTAGAGGCTTCACCTTCCTTTGAAGCACCCTGCTGATTCCTCCGTTTCAATTTTGCTGCTTTCCGCCGTTATGCGCCTGAAAGATTCCTCCTTTTCGTGGTGAGTTTGGCTATGCTAGCACTTACTTCCTCGACCATCCTATCTACTTCGGAGGAGTCTATATTTTTTGGATGGGAAGAATCGGAGACCTCGCCCGTCTTTTGTGGCTGGGGATGCTTCGTCCTCACCCTTGGCACCGATTCTACCTCTCCTAGGCTTCTTGTAGCTTTAGCAACAGCGGAGGCCAAGTTGCCCACCCCCGAAGTTCTTTTCTTACACACTTGCTGACGACGACTCGGGGCCTGTTTGCTTACCACCAATAGCCGGCGGTACTGAGTTATTTAAGCTCTGCAACGTAACTTTCATATTTTCTGAGTTTTCTTCCATAGTAGTTTTTATTCGGGTACCACCCTAGCTTGGTTTTGGTTGGTCCGCGAGGAATTACGTGAACCCCTTAGATGCGGGGTAGTGCGGACGATCAACATCCCGGGTGTGCTGAAATCCTGTTCACTGATGTGTCCAGTTCCTCAGCCCATCCCGAGACGCTAATTGCCCACTCTACTCCAAACCCCCCCTATCCGCCACCTGGGGACGTGTCCGATGGGAGCAAATCCAAGCAAACGTCTCCACACGACTTAAGTAAAACAATTTGTTAAAATTTTATGCTATTTTTGCATATAATAACGCCCACTACAGTGGGCGGGGTCCAAAAATAATTTGTTTTTATTTTATGGCTCCAAGTTTAAGGCGTTGGACCGTATATGACATAAAAATATATAATTTGCTTAACAAAATAACCAAAAAACTTTAAAAATTATGTTGTTTTTTTTTGGTTGGTCTAGTTCTTCTTAGGGGAACTTTTTTCCCTCTTGCCCGATTTAGCCCATTTCCGAACTTAACCTGCTCTAAGCTTAAAAATATATTTATACCAAATTTCAAGAGTCTAGCTCTTTTCGTTTGGAGTGAATCGTGATTTCCACAGGCGGACGGACATGCTCAGATCGTGTTAGATTTCATCACTGGTCAAGAATATATTTACTTTAAGGGGTCTGAGATGGATATTTCGATGCGTTACAAACGGAATGACAAAGGGAATATATCCTCCAAATTCTTTTTTGGAGGGTATAATACTATAAATAAGTTTTTGAACATTCGATGCTCACTTTTATGTACGCGTACAACACATTTATGTGGATCTTTTTGTTTAGTGATGACTGAGTTCATTTTGTTAACATTGTTGACGAAAATTTTGCCTCGTGTATACAAATTAGATATAATGTTTAGAGATGTGCACACACAATACATACTATACATATGGACATGTGTGTATGGATGTAATTTGTTATTACGATTCACGCGTGACAAGAAAAGATTACGACATGTGCACATCTCTAATAATTTCATTTAAAATTTTAGTTATTGTAAATCAATAGTGCTTTCTAAATTTGAATATTAACAAATATGCGATTTTTCGGTGGAAAATTTTAATTGATAAAAAAATATACACGTTACAAGAAAAAAAGAGATAAGTAAATTTTAATTTTTTCTTCACAATAATTTTATTAAAATATTAGAAAGTATAGTTAGGGACAGCCTAACAATATTTTCACTTAAAGCGCTTCGGCAGGAAAATGTTTTAGGAATAAAACAATTTAAAACAAAATCACCTTACGGCTTTAACGTAAAGTACACAATAAAGTGAAAAACATTTCCTTTTATCCTATTTAAATACTCAAGGGCAGCGTATTAGGCGGCAATCTCATAATCAACCATATGCTAATTTAAGCAAGTTAAATATTTAGGTAATTAATTCTTATTCAACACCTCAATAGAACAACTTTCAAGGTTTAATACTTTGTAACAGTGAAAATGCTTCATATTTGTTAGGGCTTTCGTTGAAGAATCTGCTGCCATATCTTCGGTATTTAAATAATCGGCATGAATCCTTTTATAGTAATGTGTTTACACCGGGAGCGATAGATATTATGGGATAAATGTATGACACTTTAATGGATGATGGTCTTCCAAGTGCATTAAGCAAATATTGTAAATACTATGCTTCTTGACCTGCTGCTACCAAAGCCATATTTTACGCTTCAACTGCTTATAAAGCAGATTTTTCTTCTTTCTTTGAATTTCATGAGATACATCCTTCCAGAAGTTGATTTCTTGTCACTTAAATTATCACTCCTATAGTGGATCGTACTTAAAATAAAACGACTTCTTCTGTTTATGGCACAAGACTGTGTCGTTTATTCAATTATCATCTCTTTATATCCTATCTTAATCTATACTCAATATACATTTATATGTATGTAAATTTAAAGAAGTAAATAACAAAAGATAGTCTTACAAGCTAATTAGTATAAGAGCAATATGTATTTACTAGGAGAATAAAGTAATGTAAGTCTCAATAAATTTTACATGGGGTGCAGCGTATGTACATTTATTTTAGGTATGCATAAATATTAAATAAGAGATAAATAAAATTAAATAAAGAAATATAGGGTGATTGAATAGTTGCACGACACCTCCTTTCTATTGAAAAAAAATTTTGAGTCAACACAGGTGATCTAGCTGTTTGACTCAACATTTTTTTCTACTAACAATTTTCTTATTAGTTACAATAATTAAGATTTTTATTTCTCTATATAAAATGTGAATATTAAAATTATAATTCAAATTTATTTTAGTGTTGTGTGGTTTAAACATTTTTTGAAAGAGTAATAAAAATGTATATAAACCTTTTTGTAATTTAATATTTTTCTTCTTCAATTTAAGGGAATTCATTAAAACATAAAAATTATTAAAACATAAATGGTTTGAAATTTAAATTGCATATTCCAAAAAATTCCAGAATAAAGTTAAAAAAATTTGTGTTTTAAAATTTTTGTTTTTGAAAGAATAATTACAGTAAATTTATATTTAGTTTATGCTTTTCTGATTTTGTCTTTATGTAAAGTTTTTTCCTTCCTAGAGTTTTTTATATATACAGTAACATTGACACCATCAATTTTCTTGATGATATAGGGACCTTCATATATATTACTGAATTTATTATAAGGTTCCTTTTTTATATAAACGTAGTCATTGATAGTTTTTATTTCTTTCTTTATGTTTTTCAATTAATTTCTTTGACAATATATGTGATTTTTGCAAACGATATTTCACTTCTTTACTGTAATTTTCGGCATTATAAATTGGATCAAGGTGCTCAACATTTACGTCATTAGGCAAAGATGTTTCTTTTCCAAACACTAGTTCAAACGGCGTGTAGTTATTATCAAATACAGAATTGGAAGTTGAGTTGTGAAAAAATGTAAAATATTTTAAGTACGTATCCCAATCTGACATGTTTTCTCCTATATATGCCCTTATATATTCATTAAAAACACGGTGATTCCTTTCTACTGTTCCTACAGTTTGGTGGTGATAAGCTGTTGAAAAATTTAAGTCAATTTTTAGAAGTTTGCATAGTTCACAAAAGATTTCATTTTTAAATTCTGTTCCCAAATCAGATTTGATCGATTTCATTCTGCCATAAATTAAAATAAAATTTTCAAAAATAGCCTGTGCTACAACTTTAGCACTTTTATCCGGAATGGAAATTGTAACAAGATATTTTGTGAAATCGCATATTAAAGTCAGGGCATATTTGTTTCCTAGTTTTGAAGTAGGTAGGGGTCCGATTGTGTCCAATACTACAACATCGAATGGTTTAACGGGAGTAGGGGTTAAAACCATCTTCTCTTTATTTCCTTTTTTAACTTTGTTTAAGTTGCAATCTTTACAATTATTGATAAAAGAAGCTATATCTCTGGTCATACCCTTCCAATAGTACTTTGTTTTTAATTTTGCGTATAATCGTTTACGTCCGCAATGTCCTCCTATGATGGGGTCGTTATGATAAATTTTCATAAGATTTCCACGTTTGTTTTTATCAAAAATTGTTTCTATTGGTTCTACTAACATAATTTCGATCGATCTTAATATTTTATTACCATATCCTTTTAAATCTTGGATTCTGTAGCTACTAAAAAATGCGTCGTTTTTTGGCCATTCTAATATAAAAATGTTATTATTGTTGGCTTCTTTTTCAAGCCTCAAAAGCATTTCCTCGAAATTCAATGTTTCGTTAACAATTTTAACATATATAGAAAGTTTTAATTTAAATCTGTTATAAATTTTTAATATTATGTTAGTTAATTTTCCGTGTTCATATAATAGTTCTGTTTTTATTTTTGAAGCTTTTTTGTTAAATTCTTGTGAAAATTTATCATATACTTTTATTTCTTGAATAGTCGTATCCGGAGTATTGTTAAGGTTCGATGGCTGTATAATAAGATCATTTTGCTTAGACATTGCGCGCGTTGTCATGGCTAGAATTTTTTCATAATTTATCTCGCTTTTTATCTCATTAATTGAGATACGGGAGAGTGCGTCGGCACCTACGTTATCTTTACCTTTTATATATTCTATTGAAAAATCATACTCGGCGAGTTCAAGTCGTATTTTAGTTAACTTAGAGGATGGATCTTTCATTTTAAATAAATAAATCAGAGGTCGATGATCCGTTCTTACCACAAATTTGGTTCCATAAATGTAAGGCCTAAATTGGTTAATGGCAAAATAAATTGCATGAAGTTCTTGTTCGATGACAGGTTTTTTTTGTTCTGCATGGCTAAAAGCTTTAGATGCATAGTATATTGGTAAATCGTGCCCATTAAAGGATTGACTTAAAATAGCACCGCACCCGATCTTTGAAGCGTCAACAGTAATTAGAAATTTTTTTGTAAAATCCGGGTACTGAAGTATTTTCGGTGAAATTAATTGCATTTTTATATCCTCGAAAGATTCTTGACAATTTTTATCCCAAGCGAAATTTACTTTTTTTCTTGTTATGTAATTTAACGGTGCTGCAAGGGACGCAAAGTTTGGAATGAACCTCCTATAATAATTTGCAAAAGCTATGAAACGTTTAACATCCTCTTTGTTTTTTGGTACTGAGTAATTTTTTATAGCGCTTATTTTCGAATCATCTGGTAAAAGTCCGTTTGAAGTACATTTGTGGCCAAGAAATGTGACTTCTGGCCTAAAGAAATTGCATTTGTACGGGTTGATTTTGAGATTAAACTTTTTTAATGTTTCAAAAACGCTAGTTAAATTTCTTAAGTGATGTTCTATACTACAACCAACTACAATGATATCATCAATATACAAAAATGCCCTGTTAGGTTCTAAACCTGAAAATGCTATTGACATCATGCGCGAGAATGAGTTTGGGGCTACGTTTAATCCAAATGGTAAAACTTTCCAACGGAACGCACCTTGATCCGTACTAAATGATGTTAGGTCTCTTGAATCTTCGTGAAGAGGAATTTGATGAAACCCTGAAAACAAATCTATAACCGAAAAATATTTGGCTCTACCTAAATTATCGAGTATGTCATCAATCCTTGGTAATGGAAATTTGTCTGCAATAAGTTTCTTATTGATTGCTCTAAAATCTACGCACATACGATATGATTTCGCATTGTCCAGACTTTTTTTCGGTACCAAAATTAATGGGCTATTGTAATTTGAGGTACTAGGTTCAATTAAGTTATTTTCACGTAATGTTTGGACTTGCCTTTTTATTTCATCTCTATGGGCATACGGAAGGCGATAATTTTTGATATAGACTGGGGATGTATCACTGAGCCTTAGTTTTTGTTCATAGAAATTATTTATGGTCATCTTGTCATCTTTCAACGTAAAAATGCTGGAATATTCATCACACAATTTCATTAAATCATCTTTAATAAAAGCTGGCATTTTGTCATTTAGTATCTTTCTTAGATTTTGAATACGCTCATTAGAAACTTCGTTTTCGTTTATAGAGTAAATATGAAAATTTGAAAGCTTCTCGGTTTTGACTTGATAATTATGAACGAACTTCATCTCATTGGTGGTGTTAAGGATTCTTAATACAGGAGTTTTAGAATCTACTACGCACTTACTAATAAAAACACCTTTGCAGATTTCTTGCGATTCTATAAAAACGGGTTCTATTATGTCATCCAAATTAAATATTCTATATATCTCGCATCTTGGTGGAAAAAAGTAAGAATTTTTGTTAATGCCATGAGAAATTGGTATTATAACTTTTTTATTTTGATTAAATGGGAAAAAGGAAACTGTCATCATGTTATAGTCAATTTGACACCTATTGGTTTTTAAGAAGTCTTTACCTAAGATTCCGTCTGATGGAATATTAAAACTATCCGGGACAACGTGAAGTACCTGCGATATTGCATAATCGGAAAACACTAATTTTGTTTTGATAATACCTAAGGACTTTGTTGAATCAGTAGTTATGCCTGTAATAAAAATTGTGTTTTGCTCATTAATTTGTAAGGTGTCTTTTATAGAAGAAATTTTTATAATGGATATATCAGCTTGCGAATCTACTAAAAATGTACTAATTTGATCTGAAGCACTGCATTTTACTGTTATGAAATCGGAATAGTTTAGATTGAGGCTATATATTGATTTGGTATTGAAATTTTCGTTATCTAGTTCTCTTCCTCCCCCATGCTCTGCTGAGGGACTTCCGAGTTTAAAGCCCTCACCGAAGCACTTTGCCTATTGTTTTGATTTTGTCGTGAACTATTATATCTATCCTGATGGTTAAAATTTCGATTGTTATAATGTTGACTGTTGTGAGAATTTTGATTGTTGTAGTTACGGTTGTTATAACTATTAGAATTCCTGTAATTTTGATTTCGAAATTGGTTATTGTTTGGTCGAGGACTAGACCTATAACTGTTGTTATTATAATTATTTCTGGGGAATGTATACCTGTGTGTTTGGTGCTGTTGATGAGTATTTGGTCTATTAGAATTATAACCCATTGACAAGATTTGACTAGGTTTTTCATTACTTGACTCTTCTATCACCAACTTTGCTACCACATCTTTTGATTCCTGGAAAGGGGTTGATGCCAATATAGCTTTTATCATATCCGACTTTGCATTGTTCCTACAAACGCTTACTGTTTGCTCTATAGTCATTTCATGTGCTTTTTCTTTCGTAATACCTTCGATTACCAGTGATCTTTCCAAAGCGTCGGCTAGATCCTCAATGTTTTTAGCAAAATCTGTGTAGTTATTTTGTTTAACGCATAAGGCCTTCATTTTTCCAGTTATGACTTTTGAACTGTCTGGTTTTATCCTAGTTTTAAGTGAACTCTTTATTTGATCAATGCTTTCGATATTTTCTGGTAGAACTTCCCGAGCTTTACCATCTAATTTAGACTTTAGAAATGAAATGAGACAACTGGTTAAATTGTCTGTGGTAAGTTCTTCGATTAGATTAATTTTGTCTAGAAAGGAGTTTAGACCAAGAGGATTGCCGTTGTAGTTTTCCCTGATAATATTAGAGCACATTGAAATAAATTTAATTTTTTCTTCAATTGTAGCCATTTCGGAACTAAGTATTTGAGAACTTTTATCTGTTAAAATGTTGATATCTGAGTTGAATGCCTTATCTTCACTATTTTCCGTATCTGAATCTACCATAAATCTCTTTTCTACTATTTCGAATAAGTCAACATCACATGGTACCTTAATAAAGCATCGTAATTTAGCAAAACAACTTGATAATGATTTCCTACAGTGTAGAATTCTCTCACTAATTTTTGTTTTCAAATCGAAAAGCAAATGTTTGTAATGTGGTGCAGTGTACAACAAAATATCATTATATGTTCCAATTAACAAATTTATATATTCTTCAATTTTGTTTTGATTTTCGGAAACAGGGCGGTTCTGTAAAATTCTCTTCGTTACTTTGCAAAAATTTGAAACTAACTCATCAAATTTTCTTTCTTCAAAGCTACCTGCATTTGAACTAGACATTTGTTATTAAAAGTGTGTTCACAATAAAATACTCGGTATTGAAACATATCATAGAGCGATTTATTTTTCCTATTGAAAAAAAAAAATTAGTTTTGATTTTAGTTTTAATCAAATAACATTAAATCATAATATGCAAAAATTTTAAACAACAATTTAAGCACTTGACCCAATTCTATTTTTATAGAACTTATACAAACAAAATGGCCCAAGTTTAAAATAAAATCACATAAAAGTGCCGTTCACTGGTACAGTTACTCAATGTTTATGTTATATTAATAAAAACTCGTAGTAACAATTTCAGCAAAAAAAATTAAAATCGATGTTTTCGTTTAAAATTATGCGAATTGATTTTTCAAAAAAATATTTTTATATTCCTATTTCCTATAATAGGAAAAACTTATAATAATATCTTATACATATATGTAGGTATATAAGTATCAGTATTTAAGTTATTATTATATTTACAGTTTTTCTGAAAATTATTGTCAATTATAAATTTCTTGTTTTTTCTGTGTACATACATATAGACCAATGGTAAACAGCCTGTAGATGAAAAGAGACTCTAATGTTAATCAGGATCGATATCGATGTCATTTTGTTGGTTGTGTATATAATCTAGTGTTTTCCTTCTGCCTTTGTTCCCCTTTGACCATCACCTTTGCGTAATTTTGGATTCTATAACTGTTCTTTATTTCCCCTTTCTATATATCTATATATATATATGTATATATAGCGGTATATATTGTAGCGGTTTCTTAAAATTGTTTTTTTTTTGTAATGAGTTCTTCTTTTCTTTTTACAGTTTATTCTTTTTTCCTTTTTTTTTAAATCATTTCATTTGCTTATTTTATGTATTTTGATGTCACAAAGTAACTGTTTTTCCCAAATGTAATACATAATTTATTTTACGAATCCACATGAAAGACTACTTTCCAAAATATCAGTTAAGAGTTTAATTTTTCGAAGTAGCAAATTTCTTTCTTTTGTACTCAATTTATTTTTAGAGTCGACAAATCATTTTATTAATTATATTGTTGTCTTCTTTTCAACTGTTTTTGCAATTTTTACCGTTGAATGATTTCTTTTGCTGTGTTATACTGTAATGTTTTCATTTTTCTATAAAAAAAATGCTTTTTCTCGAATAGTTCTTTTTCCAAACGTGTTTAGTCTTTGTTTTAAAATTTATTTTTACAAAATGAAACTAAAGTGGCACAAATCTGGCAGGATCGCCATATAGTGGATCGTACTTAAAATAAAACGACTTCTTCTGTTTATGGCACAAGACTGTGTCGTTTATTCAATTATCATCTCTTTATATCCTATCTTAATCTATTCTCAATATACATTTATATGTATGTAAATTTAAAGAAGTAAATAACAAAAGATAGTCTTACAAGCTAATTAGTATAAGAGCAATATGTATTTACTAGGAGAATAAAGTAATGTAAGTCTCAATAAATTTTACATGGGGTGCAGCGTATGTACATTTATTTTAGGTATGCATAAATATTAAATAAGAGATAAATAAAATTAAATAAAGAAATATAGGGTGATTGAATAGTTGCACGACACTCCTATTGCGGTATGAAAATTCTTTAATGTATTCTCTTACGTATTTTGAAAACTGTAGCTTATAGTACCTTTAAGATACCTCATAACTGGATTTACTGTTAAATCTGGCCAATACCCCCACTGCAAATGATATATCTGCCAACTCACTTATGAAGCATACATAATACTTCCAATTGCTTCTGGCAATTGGTTTTGGGAACAAAATTCCTTAGCAGGTTTTTGAATCACATCTTGTAGAGTGAATAAAGGTTTGCAACCATCCATGTTAAACTTCTTCAAAATATCATTAATGTATTGGTTTTGATCAAACCATCGCTTTCCATTTACTCGATCTCTAGTAATTCTCATACCTAAGATATGGTTAGCTTTTCCTATGTCCTTCATTTTCAAATTCTTTGCCAGTTTTTTCTTTATATTATTCTTATTTTTCGTATTATTTGTAAAAATCATAATATCATCTGCAATCAGAGCATCATCTACATTGGACTGTTTGTAATAAATACAAGGCTGCGTTTTAAATTGTAAAATATCCATATTTTTTTAGCGGTTGGCCCAGCTTTTGGGTTCATACTCGACTTCCCTGTTTAAGCTCATACAAAGACTTCTTTAATCTGCACCATATTTTGTCTTTCATTACAACATTCTGGGATTTTCGTAAATATGATCAATGTCCAAATTATTGTCTTTTGGTAGTTTTACAATTTCCCATGTTTCATTTTTATTGAAATCACTCAGTTATTCATTTATTGCCTTTTGCCACTGTTTAATATTGCTTTCTTATGCTTGTTTCATTGGCTTTGGTATTTCATCTTGTATTTCAAAAATATTGCAGTCATAGCCATAACTTTGCAGCGGATTTGGAGCTCTTGAATACTTTCTTATATATTCACCATATGTGATTCAGTAACCCTATCAATACTTTGTCTTCGTTATCTGTTCGCACTGTTTCATCTATTTCGGAGGAATATTCTTCATCTTCAGATACTATTTCTTCTGTGCAGTTTGGAATTTCAGATTTATTTACAGTCTCTTCAGAAAATGCTTTCATATCATCTACTGGATCAACAATCACAATCACATTCTGAAAATATAAGGAATTTTCAATCATCACCAGGTAGTCCATTATAAAATGTATCTTCTATGAACTTCTGCATCTCTACTCCATACGATTTCTCTTTTGTTCGAATCATAAAAACGATAAGTTTTCGTTATTGTGTGGTGCTCTATAAAACACTCTATTTTGTATTTGCACCAAGCTTTTACGTTTCCTGACCACAATTCTTCAGGAGTGAAAGTGCGTCATTCTGGTATTACAGTATTCCAATCCATTATTGCTTCTCAAATCCTTAGTTCTTCTTCCTGTTTGATTTTCTGTAAACTTTTTAATCTCTAAAAGATTGCATTTCTCGTCAGATTTGCTTTTAATAAAATAAGCATATATTTTGAACCTTTTATTGACTGTAATATCCATTGGTCCACAAAGTTATGAATATATTAAGTTTAACAATTCTGTTGCTCATGTTCCGGGGGCCTTAAGCAGTAATTTTGATAGCTTAACTTTTAACTGTAGTACTTACAGTTTTATTTTTTTGAATCACAGAACTGGTCCACAACTCATTTTCTTTAAATTTTCGTTGTTTGTGTGACCAACTCCGCTATGCCATAAGTTGTATTTTGCATTATTTACTTCCGAAAGAAGTACTTTGTTTATATTCAATTTAAATATTCCATTAAATAATTTTTGAAATTTATAGCAGATTTACGTAAATACTTGAAACATATAGAGCATCTCGGAAAGAAATATTTTCTCGTTAAAACTTCCAATCTTCGCAATAATATTAACTTCGTCTGTACACTTTGCTTGCGTTGTTTTATTATTAGCGACTGTCACTTCAGCATTATTTTCTTGGAAATTGTCATTAAATTGTGAATTTGAGCCCATGTGTGCCGTTGCTCTAGAGTACATGTGACGCGTAAAATAGAAAGGGATCTAAGGGTAAAAACCGGTGTTGTTCAGGAGAGCCATTTTAAAGATTTAAATACTTGTATCTTTTTTGTACCATCACATCATAAAACGCGCATATCTCTGGGAGGGAACACTTTTGGGACATGGGATCGGTCTCATTCGATGCTCTAATGTTGTCCACATCAAAAAAAAAAAGTGAAAATTTATTTTTTTACCCTTAGGTCCCTTTCTCTAAGCGCTGTCACACATATTGATTACGACTGTAACATTTAGTTCCTTCTACTAATACTAAGTCAACTTTATTTTTAACGTCTTACAATAACTTTAACTTAATTTGTTATCTTGCATTTCCGAGCTTTGGATTCCCATTGTCATTAGTTTGTACTCTTCCGGTAAGCCTGGCTTACAAATACTTCATTGACATCAAGGTCAGCTGCTCCAAGCTTATAAACTGTTGCAAAAATTTCATTTACGCATTCTTCTATATTTGCATATCATTGAAGTTTCTTTGAACAGATTTTCTGTATTAATTCTTCTTCTAACAAATGCACCATCTTCAAGGATCGTTTTTATAGTATTCCAGATCTCTTGAGCGCTATTGCAATTTCGAATATGAGGATAGTAATCGTATCCACCAAAAAAAAAGAAACTGCTTTTCTCAATAGCAGGGATAGAAATCAACAGCAAATTTCCAATCTTCATAATTTTCTTTTCCATGAAGTTTCTGAATTCTATGTTTGTGTGGCATTCTTGAATTATCTTTAATCTTGAAATCACTTGAAGAAATTACACTTATATCAAATAGTTAAATATTATCTTTAAACCGCAGAAGGCCCGTAACCAGCTAAAAGATGAAATTAGTTTTATTGACTATAATAGAATGAAAATATTCCATTATAAGGAAAATTTATTATTAAATTTATAAACAATATATGTTGATTTAAAAGCAATTTAAACAAGATACATATTAAGATAGTTAATTTTTATTCTTCAACAGAAAATATTAAAGTTACGAAAATAGTTAAAGTGCGTTTCTTGCGTGAGAACAAAGCAACAAAGTAAAGAACTTGAAATAAATAAAAAGAAGTACGAGCACTGACATGTGGAAAACGTTAAGATGGATTATTTGCTAAAACCTTTTAAAAGTACTTGTAAACGAAAAAAATTCAGAGAGAAATTAGATTTATGGCTTGTTTTTAGGTAACAATTAACAAACAAATATTGTTCAATTAAAAGTACAGTTTTCCTTTCTGTTTATGGTTTCTATAAGGCAATTTCAAGTGGTTCTGCGAACAAAATCAGACAATAAAAAAATTATGCTTGCCTGTATAATGAAATAATATTTTTTTACTTTCATCGGATAAAAAAGAAATTGTTTTAGCACATATTCCATGAATATCTGTGACAGCGCATAGAGAAAGGGACCTAAGAGTAAAAAAAAAATCAATTTTAATTTTTTTTTTGATGTGGACAACATGTGAGCATCGAATGAGACCGATCCCATGCCCCAAAAGTGTTCCCTCCCAGAGATATGCACGTTTTATCAAGTGATGGTACACCAAAGATACACGTATTTAAATCTTTAAAATGGGTCTCCTGAACAATACCGGTTTTTACCCTTAGGTCCCTTTCTATTTTGCGCGTCATATATGTATAATTGTCAATTTCATATATGGGTGAAAACATGTCAAACCATCATGACTTTCACTTTTAAAACGATATCAAAAAAACTAAATTATCTTGCATAGTTCAAAAGTTCTATCGCTTTTTGAAAGGAGAGTTTTGTGATTTTTCAACATTTTTTACAACTTTTATGACGTCATATATCGGAACCCGAATGGATCTGGGGCCAAATTTTTTTTTTCTTTAATTATACTCTTATAGTGTATAACATTTGTGTTGAATTTCATTGAAATCGGAGGTGATGATGCCGAAAATGAAATTTTTTCGTATTGGTTTGACGTGTTTTAACTCATATAACAACATGGTTCTTATATTCGTTAAGGGTTGGACTAGAGTTGCCCGTTGAAAACAAAATATTGAACTTTTAGTATAAGCAAGTAAGAACGTTATATTTGACCGGGACGAATCTCAAATATGCTCCAAATAGGTGCGCATTTTTAAAACTCTATACAGGGTCACTCCAGAAAAGGCTGTGGGGGAGACATCTCACCTTTGCCGTAAAAACTTAAAAAGTAAATTTTTGGTGTTATTAAGTGTAAAAAAAACAGAGAACAGAAACAGAGAATCAGAGAACGATCAGATTCGTCATAAAAGCTTAAAACTATAGTTTTTAAGGAATGTAGGCTTAAGTAATACTATTTTTGCATATAATGTCTTACGTCTGCGCCCACTAAAACGTCCGATTCTTTTTTTGGAAGGTATAAAAATATTAAACAAATTACCTAAATAAATACTGTGGCAGTAAAATTTCTGAAAACTTAAAATTAACAACGTAAGTCGACAAGTTTATTAAAAAAGCTTATTTCTTGTAAAAACAGGCCATTAAATTTAATAAAACAAAAAATTGCACTTATTGAGACTGTTTTTTATATATAATTTTCTTGTTGTTTTAAAGTGCATTTACAAAGGCTGTAATGTAAAAAGTGCTTGATGCGCTCCGTGATGTAACAGATTAATTCCGTCTTTATTTGCTTACACAGAGAGAAAGAGCACTTTTTACTTGATTCACTAAATTTTTCTTTAGTTTTTTTATATTATTTACGCAAAAACCCATAATTCAAAGGTATACTGATTATATCCTTCACAAAAAAGTAAAAGGGTATAATATATATAGGGTCCGCCAAATAACTTTTGTTTTTGAAAATGCTATAAAAAAACTACTGAATATTTTCTCAAATTTCTTTTTTTATTTGAAAGTACAATCCTTCCGGTTAATAATGGAAAATAATTTCATTCAAATGGCTGCACGGACCGATAACGATCGCCATTGACTGTAACGGCCACTCCTTGCTCATTTTCGAAGAAAAATTTATGCCTCTGGACCAAAATCCGCACCAAACAGTGACTCGTTTTGGGTGTGCGTCGGCTTTTCAATGTATGCGTGCGTGTTTTCTGTGCCCCAAATGCGAGAATTTTGCTTGTTTGCATGCCCGCCAAGATCAAAATGAGCCTCATCTGAAAAATTATTTTTTTCTTCTGTAAGTCGATCGCAGGCCCACTTAGCGAAGCGAAAACGCATTGGATGGTCAACCATATTCGTTCAGCGGAAGGACAAAACTTATCTGTCAAACAAAAATTATCTGTCAAATCAAACATGAGCACACGGAATGACAAACATATAGGTTTGTCATTCCGTGTGTGATTTCTTCGATATTCACATGGGACCCCATAAAGTATATATATTCTGGATCCTTATGAATAGCGATGACGATTGAGCGATGTCCGTCTGTCTGTACGTGAAGACGGACGGGTTTCCCAAGCCCTAGAAGAGCTAGAGACTTCGTTCTTGGACCGTTGGATTGGAAATGAACTTAAATAGAGTGGTATTGAAATTCAGAAAGATCCGAAATACGGTTCCAGAGCTGGGAAGCTTACACCTATTTCTCGACGCAAAATTAATACCAAAAACCAAATATTTTTTTGATTGTAAATTAAACCTATTTAATGCTTTGGGAAGCCTCAATGGTCTATAAAAAACTAAAAAAATAAAAAAAATTTTCAGGGAAGGGAATGTAAAAGTTTTTTTTTTGCTCATTTAGTATTTTGTACTACATGTAATAACTAAAATTTGTAAAAATATTAAGTTTTTCTTAAATAAAACCTCTTTATACATCATGAAGATTTGCCAAAAAAAAATTTTTATACCCTCCAAAAAAGAATTTGGAGGGTATATTCACTTTGTCATTCCGTTTGTAACGCATCGAAATATCCATCTCAGACCCCATAAAGTATATATATTCTTGATCAGTGATGAAATCTAAGACGAACTGAGCATGTCCGTCCGTCCGTCCGTCTGTGGAAATCACGATTCAGTCCAAACGAAAAGAGCTAGACTCTTGAAATTTGGCATAAATATATTTTAAAACTTAGAGCAGGTTAAGTTCGATGATGGGTTAAATCGGGCAAGAGGGAAAAAAGTTCCCCTAAGAAGAACTAAACCAACCCAGAAAAAACAACATAATTTTTAAAGTTGGTTATTTTGTTAAGTAAATGATATATTTTTATGTCAAATACGGTCCAACGCCTTAAACTTGGAGCCATTAAATAAAATAAAAATATTTTTTGACCCCGCCCACTTTAGTGGGCGTTATTATAGGCAAAAATAGCATAAAAATTTAACAAACTGTTTTACTTAAGCCTACATTCCTTAAAAATAACACTTTTAAGCTTTAATGACGAAGCTGAGACGAAAGCTGGTACTACTTTGCCCTACCCCCTCCTTTCCCTTCGCCCCCTAAATGACCCTACCAAAAAAAAATTTTTTTTTTTTAATTTTGTATATAATCATCCCAAGCATTTATCTTTAGAGTTTTATGACTGCCGATTTCTGCCCTATCTCCCCCCCCCCACACCTCTTCCTTTGCCCCCTAAATGACCCTACCAAAAAAAAAATTTTTTTTTTAATTTTGTATATAATCATCCCAAGCATTTATCTATAGAGTTTTATGACTGCCGATATCTGCCCTACCCCCCCCCCCTCTGCCTAGCTCCCCCTCCCCTTCTTCCTTAGTCCCCTAAAATGACCCTACCAAAAATTTTTTTTTTTTAAATTTTGTATATAATCATCCCAAGCATTTATCTTTAGAGTTTTATGACTGCCTGTTGCTGCCCTACCCCCTCCTCCCCCTTTGCCCGCTAAATGACCTTTTAAAAATAAATATAAATATTTTTTTATTTTGTGTATAATCATCCCAAGCATTTATTTTTACAGTTTTATGTGTATCTGTTTCTGCCCTACCCCCTCTCCCCCTTTGCCCTTTAAATGACCCTATCAAAAAAAAGAAATTTTAATTTTGTATATAATTATCCCAAGCATTTATTTTTAGAGTTTTATGACAAAGGTGAAATGTTTCCCCCACAGCCCTTGCCAGAGCGACCCCGCCAAAATACAGTTTTTATAGCCTCCAAAGAGAATTGTGATGAAGTCTAAGACGGTCTAGCAATGCCCATACGTTCGTCTGTGGAAAACATGATATTGTATATTTTTGAACCCCGCCCCCTTTAGTGGGCGTTGACGTACGATATTATATAAAGGAACTCTGTCCCACCAAGTTAAACATATCAAATTCACTTACTAAATATTTGGAGGGTATTTAAGATTCGACCCGGTCGAATATAACGTTTTTACTTGTTTTAATTAAAATTTCGCTTCCAGGGTTGGGAAATTGGAATTTGTTTATACATAAAAGTAGCAAAAAAGGCAATTGACGTTGTTTATTTTGCAAACTAAAATTATTTTATATTTTAGGAAGAACAAAATTGGTATCAAAAATTCAACATTAAAAAAATAAAATTTCGAATCCAGGGTTGGACAAATGAAATATTTTATAGTACATGAAAGTGACCAAAATAGTTCAAAATTTGAAATTTTTCTTACAAAAAATTACTTTATACCTCATGAAGCGTTGCACTGATAAAGAAAAACAAAACAAGTTAAAGTGCTATCTTCGGCTGTGCCGAATCTTAAATACCCTTCACAGATGTAATTCTTCCTTCTTTCTTTCTTGCCAAAACAGAAAGTACGTTTAATTAAAAAATCAAAATGATGTTATCGGTTACTTTTATATTTAAGAAAACGTTTAAATTTTTCGGTTAGGAAGCTAAATGTTTGGCTTTTCTTATATCTAATACCTGTGAACGTCTTTCAAAAATATTATACATATTTAATTTACAAACAAACAAAAATCCGTTTCATGTACCCCAAAAAGTTCTAATTGTCCAACCGTAGACCAGTTTACTTCTTTCTGATATACATATAAAGTAGGTATAATTCATCATAAAAATAAAAAATAACAAATAATATGGCTGCTTTTATGAATTAGAAAATGTCGATTTTCCAACACTGGAACCGAATTTTTAATTTTTTTAAACTGATTTAATTTTTTTCTGATATATAAAATAGGTTTAATTCACTAAAATCACAAAATTTATAATTTATGTACTTTTATGTATCAAAAATATTTCGATTTTCCAACCCTGGAACCGAATTTTTAGTTTTTTTAATACCAATTTAATTCTTAGTGAAGTATAAAAAAGGTTTAAGTCACTGAAAAAAACCAAAATTGGGAACTCATATGGTTACTTTTATGTACCAAAAAATTTCTATTTTCCAACCCTGGAACCGAATTTATAATTTTTTGATACTAGTTTAGTATTTTCTGAAATATCTAATAGGTTTAATTCACTAAAAGCACAAAATTTGGAAATTATGTATAATAGTACATAACGAAAAATATTTGATTTTCCAACTCTGGAAGCGAATTTTCATTTTTTTACCAATGCAATTCTTTTTACTTGACAAAAAAATTAAAATTTTTAAACACTCGCCATTCATGTACCATAAAATATTTCATTTGTCCAACCCTGGAGTCGAAATTGTGATTTTTTAAGATTTTAATACAAATTTTGTTTTTCCTGAACTAAAAAATAGTTTTAATTGGTAAAAAAACAACGTCAATTGCCTTTTTGGTTACTTTTATGTAAAAAAAAAATTCAATTTCCCAACCCTGGAAGCGAAATTAAAATTTTTTTATCAATGCAAATCTTCATGAGGCATAAAGTAGTTTTCTTTAAGAAAAACTCGAATTTTGCAACCATTTTGGTTATTAAATATCCTACAAAATATTGCATGTACCAAAAAAATTTAATTTTTACACCCCTGAAAACGAAATTTAAAATTTTTTTTATCAGTGCAACGCTTCTAGACGTAGGAAGTAGTTTTATTTAAGAAAAATTGCAAATTTTTTTCCATTCTGGTAACTTTCATGTACCATAAAATATTGCACTTGTCCATACCTAGATTCGAAATTTTATTTTAGAATTTTTGATACCAATTTTGTTCTTCCTAAATTATAAGACAGTTTTTAATCTTCATGACGTATAAAGAGGTTTTGTTAAAGAAAAACTTAAAATTTTTAACAATTTTGGTTACTACATGTACTACAAAATACGGAATAGACCGAAAAAAAAATTTTTAATTTCCCATCCCTGGAAAAAAAATTTTTATTTTTTAAGTTTTTAATAGACCTTTGAGGCTCCCCAAAGCACGAAATTGGTTTAATTTACAAACATTAAGAAAAATAATTGATTTTCGGTATAAATTTTGCGTCGAGAAATAGGTGTAAGCTTTTCACCTCTGGAACCATACTTAGGATCTTTCTGAATTTCAATAGCACTCGAAGCCTCGAGCTCTTCTGGAAGCTTGGGAAAACCGATTTCACGTACAGACGGACGGACAGACGGACATTGCTCAATCTGCATCGCTATTCATAAGGATCCAGAATAGATATACTTTATGAGGTCCCATGTGCATATCGAAGAAATTACACACGGAATGACAAACCTATATATGCCTTTTCACTTTTTTGGGAAGGGTATAAAAATTAAAATTTCGCTTCCAGGGTTGGGAAAATGAAAGTTTTTTTTGGTACATTCAATATTTTGTAGTACATGTAATAACCAACATGGTTAAAAAATTTGAGTTTTTCTTAAACAAAACTACTTTATACCTCATGAAGATTTGCATTGATAAATAAAATTTTAAAAAATTTAAATTTCGCTTCCAGGGTTGGGAAATTGAAATGTTTTTATACATGAAAGTAACCAAAAAGGCAACTGACATTATTTTTTTTTGCTAACTAAAACTATTTTATATTTTAGGAAAAACAAAATTGGTTATAAAAATTAAAAAAAAAATCAAAATTTCGAATCCAGGGTTGGACAACTGCAATACTTTATAGTGCTTGAAGGTAACCAAAATGGTTCAAAATTGTAAATTTTTCTTAAATAACGCTACTTTATACCTCATGAAGAGTTGCATTGGTAAAAAAACAAAGAATAAAATAAAATTTCACTTCCATGTTGGGAAGTTGAAATTTTTTTTGGTACATGGAATATATTGTAGTACATGACAGTAACCAAAATGGTTGCATATTTTAAGTTTTTCTTAAATAAAACGACGTTATACCTAATGAAGACTAGCATTGATAAAAAAAATTAAAATTTCGCTTCCATGGCTGGGAAATTTAATATTTTTTATGCATAAAAGTAACCAAAAAGACAACTAACGTCGGTTTTTTACTAATTAAAACAGTTTTTTAGTTCAAGAAAAACAAAATTGGTATCAAAAATTAAAAAAAAAATCAAAATTTAGTACATGAAAGTGACCAAAATGGTTACAAATATTAAGTTTTTCTTAAATAAAACTATTTCATGCCTCATTAAGAGTTGCATTGGTAAAAAAAAAATTAAAGTTTCGTTTCCAGGGTTGGGAAATTGAAATATTTTTTCTGCATAAAAGTAACCAAAAAGGCAATTCACGTTTTTTTTTTGCTAATTAAAACTGGTTTATAATTCAGGAAGAATAAAATTGGTATTAAAATCTTAATACCAATTTTATTCTTCCAACCAGGGTTGGAGAAATGATATATTTATGGTACATGAAAGTGACCAAAAAGTTTAAAAATTCTAATTGTTTTGTCTAGTAAAACTATGTTACAGCTCACTAAGAATTGCGATGATAAAAAAATAATAATTAGCTTCCAGAGTTGGGAAATCGAAATATTTTTGGTACATGAAAGTACCCACATAAATTCCAAATTTTGTGTTTTTAGTGAATTAAACCTATTTTATATTTCAGAAAAAATTAAATTAGTATTAAGAAATTAAAAATTCCGTTTCAGGGTTGGAAAATCGAAATTTTTTGGTACATACATTTGGTACCAGCATATATTCCATATATTGTTTTTTTTTCAGTGACTTATTATACTTCGGTAAGAATTAAATTGGTATTAAAAATTTTAAAAACTAAAAATTCGGTTCCAGTGTTGGAAAATCGACATATAACAACCATATTGTTTGTTATATTTGATTTTTATGATTAATTATACCTACTTTATATATCAGGAAGAAATAAATTGGTATTAATAACCAAAAAAATCTAAAAAACGATTCTACGGTTGGACAATTAGAATTTTTTGGTGTACATGAAACGGATTTTTTCTTTTTGTTTCTAAATTAAACATATATAATATTTTTGAAAGACGTTCAGAGGTATTAGAAATAAGAAAAGCCAAACATTTAGCTTTCTAGCCGAAAAATTTAAACGAAAAGAATGACATCTGTGAAGGGTATTTCAGATTCGGCACAGCCGAATATAGCACTTCTACTTGTTTTTGTTTCCACTTGCATCTAATAAGAAAAGTGTTTTCGTTTAATGTTGTGAGTAATGACATTAAACGTCATATTACTACCAAAGAACTAAACCGATCTAAATGAAATTTAGATTGTGCACCTGTGTACCGAGAATTCTTTTAAACGAAATGCATATATCTTTGCAAAATTGACGCAGTAGTACGGGCATAAAAGACATTACAAAGAATAATAATATAGATATAATAATAATAATATATATATAATAATAATATAATAATAATATATATAATAATATAGATATGTATATGCGAGTAGATGTGCAGAAAGTTGTATTTATGTTGTAGTGCTAGTGAATAAAACATCTAGATTATAACCAGACCTCTGGTACACAGATATGTATTTAGGTATGTTATAATAAATAATAATGCTTTTGTCTCTGGTATAATTTAAATACATAGACATTGCTTTCATATTTCACCTTCTGTATCTTTAAGAATGGGAAGATGCGCTAAAAAATGTTATGCTTAAAACAAATAAGCAGATGGAAGGAAAAATTCATCAGAATTTACAACAGATTCAAAATCAAAGTCACTTAAACCATCAGGAAGACCTTCAAAGGCTTCAAGAAATTCAAAAACGTCATAATGTATTGAGTTCACTAAACGCATCTCAACTTATTGGAACTACAACTGGTAAATACATAAACAAAATTATTTATTTGAACATAAGCTACAATTATACTATAGGAAATATGTATCTAAATATCTACTTACTTTTTGAACATGTTTTCGATATTCTATTGACAGCTTCACTACGTTATTCTCGGGAAAAAAGCATAAAAATAAAATCTTCTATTCGACATATTGTCTCAATTAAATTAGTGCTTTTTGTTTGTTATGTGGTAACGTATTTCTATTGCCTGCATTTCATTGGTTCTTACACCAAATCATCAGTAGACTTGAACCTAATTGTATGAAGGTGGCAAACCAAAATAGATTTACATATATCGAATAAAATTTATTTGTTGTGTTTTCTGTAATTTCAAATCCTATGGCTTTGCTTGTGTAATTCTCAGTTCATTTTTGGGAGTTTATGTATAAGCTGAGAGGTTTTGTTATTTTGGAATTAGGTTAAAGTCTACTGATGATTTGTTGTAATAACCAATGAAATGCAGGCATATAGATATACTTGACCACATAACAAACAAAAAGCAGTGAAAAAAAGAAATAAATATTGACACTTACTTCTAGCTCATGGTGAAATAAATACAAAGTGGTCGCCGTACACAATATGCGAGTTATTTTCTCAAGCTAGTAATTGTGCATGTGTGCAGCACTCATTGCATGGTATAACACAGGTCTACAATGATTTTAGTGCTGCTAAAAGTAAAACTGATTTTAAGTTTTCACGATTTCGCAAGGGCAAAAAAAACAATAAACATTTAATCATTTTACTATAAAACAAAAGAACATTTAATTACACATTATTTTACAGCGACCCTGGTATTAATTTTCTATCAGTTTTAAATCTTGATGGAAATGTTCTACTTCTTCGCTATATGCTCCAATAGTTTCAGGAAACTTGTCTAAATGCTCATATAACAGGAACAAAATATTTTTAAGTCGCTGCTTGTAAAAAATACCAGGTTTTAGTTTTTCATTACTTAAACCGACGAACTTTCTTTAAAGATATACAAAACACGGACCAGTATCTAATGCCTTAGCTGTTGCTTCATAAGTCTCAATTTGATCTGAAAATTGAGTTATAATATTTTGTTTCTAAAGACCAATCTTTTTTGATCAAGACGTAATTTTTTACTCTGTTGTCTCATAAACATATGAAGCATGGGAATTTAGTGTACCGACTTTGTTGACCTAATAGAAATATAACCCATTGCTGGTTCGAGTACTTAAGTTTTTTTATATACACAGTTTGATACTCCTCTTTTAATTTTGTTGAATGAGCAGTAGGCACAGCTGTATATACATATATATATATATATATATATATATATATTTTTTAATTTAGAAAATATTGCTATAAATAATGCACCATTATCTTTCAAACGCTTGGCTTTTTGTTTGGTTGGTAATATATATATATATATATATATATATATATATATATATATATATATATATATATATATATATATATATATATATATATATTTATACATATATATATATATGTATATATATATATATATATATATATATATATATATATATTTATACATATATATATATATATATATGTATATATATATATATATATATATATATATATATTTATACATATATATATATATATATATATATATATATGTATATATATATATATATATATATATATATATATATATATATATATTTATACACATATATATATATATATATATATATATATATATACATATATATATATATATATATATATATATATATATACATATATATATATATATATATATATATATATATATATATATATATAGATTCATATCAAATATACTTTATTTGTTGGTTTAGTTTTGTATGAGTTTCAAGGCCTACTATTCTTGTTCTGTTGTTATTTTTGAAAATAATTTGTAATTTACAAGTTGTGAATTCTCAGATGGTTTTCGGAAGTATATGCATAAGATAAGAGGTTTTTAACTTTTCAAAACTGTGGTTAAAGTCTACTGACGATTTGGTAAAGCACCAATGAAATGCATATAGACATTGCTTAACCACCAACAAATAAATTTAATTTATATATATATATATATATATATATATATATATGTATATATATATATATATATATATATATACATATATATATATATATATATATATATATATATATATATATATATATATATATATATATATATATATATATATATATATATATGTATATATATATATCTTCGGACGCCGATTAACTTTCATAGTTCGGGCTTACTAAGTTTAAACAGTCCCTTTGATTTTTCTTCTTCTGTGTTGTCCTACAGAACCTTGGTTATATTACCATCAGTATTGCTGCTGCATCGCGTCCTGTGGGTTATTTTATCAGTCTAATAACACATCTATAGAGCCAATGTGTCGCGTATGGGCTAAGCACTCTTCTTGATCCAATAGCCCTCCTGCAGAGAGATCACCATAAGTTAGACTTTTTGGCTCTTTCCTCTATGTTTCCATACAGTTTTTATACCCTCCACAAAAAAGTGGAAGGGTATATAATATAAAGTTTTGTCATTCCGTTTGTAATTTCTTCGATATTAATATGGGACCCCATAAAGTATATATATTCTGGATCCTTATGAATAGCGATGATGATTGAGCGATGCCCGTCTGTCGGCACGTGAAATCGGTTTTCCCAAGCCCCAGAAGAGCTAGAGACTTCGTTCTTGAACTGTTGGATTGGAAATGAACTTAAATAGAGTGGTATTGAAATTACAGAAAAATCCGAAATACGGTTCCAGAGCTGGGAAGCTTACACCTACTTCTCGACGCAAAATTAATACTAAAAATCAATTATTTTTTTGGTTGTTTGTAAATTAAATCCATTTCATCCTTTGGGAAGCCTCAATTGTCTATTAAAAACTAAAAAAATCAAGTTTTTTTTCCAGGGATGGGAAATTAAAGGTTTTTTTTGCACATTCAGTATTTTAGTACATGTAATAAATAAAATGGTTAAAAATTTTAAGTTTTTCTTAAATAAAACCTCTTATTATATCATGAAGATTTGCACTGATAAAAAAAATTTTAAAAAATTAAAGCTTCGCTTTCAGGGTTGGGAAATTAAAATATTTTTATACATAGAAGTAACCAAAAAGTCAAGACGTTTTTTTTTTTTGCTAACTAAAACTATTTTATAATTTAGGAAGAACAAAATTAGTATCAAAAATAAAAAAAAAGAATCAAAATTTCGAATCCAGGGTTGGACAAGTGCAATATTTTATAGTTCATGAAGGTAACCAAAATTGTTCAAAATTGTAAATTTTTCTTATATAACACTACTTTATACCTCATGAAGAGTTGCATTGGTAAAAAAACAAAAAAAAATAAAATTTCACTTCCAGGGTTGGGAAAATGAAAGTCTTTTTTGGTACATGCAATATTTTGTAGTACATGAAAGTGACCAAAATGGTTCCTAATATTGAGTTTTTCTTCAATAAAATTATTTCATGCCTCGTTAAGAGTTGCATTGGTAAAAAAAATAAAATTCCGTTTCCAGGGTTGGGAAATTGAAATAGTTTTTATGCATAAAAGTAACCAAAAAGGCAATTTCCGTTGTTGTTTTTGCTAATTGAAACTATTTTGTAATTCTCGAAGAACAAAATTGGAATTAAAATCTTAAAAAATCAAAACTTCGATTCCAGGGTTGGACAAATGCAATATTTTATGGTACATGGAAGTGACCAAACAGTTTAAAAATTTGAATTTTTTTGTCAAGTAAAACTATGTTACACCTCACTAAGAATTGCATTGGTAAAAAATAAAAATTCGCTTCCAGAGGTGGAGAATCGAAATATATTTGGTACATAAGAGTACCCACATAAATTCCAAATTTTGTGTTTTCAGTGAATTAAACCTATTTTATATATCAGAAAAAATTTAATTAGTATTAAAAAACTTAAATTTCGGTTCCAGGGTTGGAAAATCGAAAAACATAAAAGTACCTACATAAATTCCAAATTTTGTTTTTTTATTTATTTATTTAATTCAATTTTATTTTTAATATAAAGCCCATAGGGCCAAAAATAAGTATATTACATAGTGTGTAAGTGTACAATAGAAAATTCAGTACAAATATCTACATTGTTTTTATTAAACACCAACGTAAGTTATGTAAGTTATATAAATATTAAAAATATTAAAAGTATTAAAAGCTCCCCAGCCAAGTAGGGTTACCAATTTATATAGCAGAAAAAAGATAATAATTTATATGATAAAAATTATTTATTAAGGCTCTCCATATAATAAGTGACAGCATAGAAAGAGAAAAATAAAAATGTAAAATACCATATTAAATAATCAGCTAAAGAGGCTCAGCATCTTCAGCCTGAAAACAGTATTACTATGCGAAAAAATACGTAATTCAATAGGTTAAAAGTTCCGGCATCTAGCTATTCTCACTATGAATGACCTTCCGAAAACAGAACAGGAAATCCTAGGAATACGAATCTGGGGTTTCTAGAAGACCGATCAAAAACAAAAGACCTGAGCAGAGTTAAGGGGGCACCTGTCCTCCTTGCTTTATAGAATAAAAGCATACACCTAAGCTTAACAAAATGTAGAAAGAGCAGAAATAAACGGTTATCAAGCACAAGCTCCCTTATTTCACCAGAACACATTCCGTTGTAGTATCGGTAGAACATTGAAACACACCCCACGTTGTGTCGATGCTCCAGTGAGCCAATAGATTTGGCTACCCTACTGTCACCGATGAGTTTCTTCGCTCTCTCTT
The DNA here is from genome assembly GCA_951800035.1 of Linnaemya tessellans. Lineage (NCBI taxonomy): Eukaryota > Metazoa > Arthropoda > Insecta > Diptera > Tachinidae > Linnaemya > Linnaemya tessellans. The sequence goes on along the minus strand of OX637533.1, from coordinate 84,214,182 downwards.
GTACGCGGTCGAGCAACTTCAAAACAGACTTTGAAGCACCGGCCCATACATGAGAGTTGTATTCCATCTTTGGTCGGATGTAGGTAGTATATATATTGAGGAGATCAGTTGGGGTGAAGTATGTCTTACACCGTCTTAAAAAGTCGAGACACTTGAATGCTTCTTTTGAAATATGAAAAATGTGATCTGTCCATCGAACGCCATACTGTATTTTCATACCAAGAACATCAAGAGCTTCTGATTCCCCAGTACCTATACCATCCATAAACACGGATGGCGCAGAACCTTCGACCAGCCGCCTATGCGTAAGCACGCAGCACTGCGTCTTATGAGGGTTAAAATTAACCCTGTTCGCGAGGCCCCATTCGGAGATTGACACGAAATCACTTGTGAGTGACTCGTTCATCCTTCGTCTCCTGGCGTCAAGAGAGGAAGAGAGTAGGAGATAGAATTTACCTTGAACTCGTTTGATGAGACCCCGTCTATAACAACTCGTATAATGCGGTCTCTGAGGAAGCTCGCTATGAAGCGAGAGAAATCATCACCGACACCAAAAGCAGTCAGTTTTGACAGAAGTGCATCATGCCACACTCTATCAAATGCTTTTGAGATATCTGGAGCCACCACCTTACTCTCGCCGAAATGGTGAATGGAATTGCACCATTTTTCTGTTAACAGAGCGAGCAGGTCTCCTGTAGAGCGAGCTCTGCGGAAACCATACTGCCGGTCCTTAAGTAAGGTGTTGGTCTCCAGATACCTTACCAGGTGGAAGTTGGTCATACTTTCCATGACTTTGGAAATTGCATAACAGACTGCAATTGGGCGGTAATTTTCGGGGTATTGCGCCTCTCCCTTCTTAGGGATCGGCGTTACATTGGCTAACTTCCAACACATCGGAAATTTACCGGCATGGTACGATGCACTGAATAGCTTAGCCAATGGACGCGCTAGCGTCGAAAACCACTGCTTCAATACCAGTTGCATACATACTGAGAAATGTGATCAGTCCTTTTGACATTGTAAACAAAACGTTCAATAGAATTAACAATTCGATTCAACTTAGTCAAATTAAAGGCGACTACACCACTTATTACTTCAATGCCATAGCTAATCGGTAAAAATATAAGTGAACAGAAAAGCCTTCGCAAGGTAAACAATATTCTACCATGCAATGCATCAATGCTTGCACATCTTAAGAAACTGTTCAAGCCCATACGAGACCTAGAAGGAGTTTAAAAAAACATAGCTTTACTTTTAGAATTATTAATGGATCAAGAGTTAAGAGAGACCCACTCAGAAACCAACCCAAGGGTATTTTTAGTGAAGTAAACCTATTTATATATCAGGAAGAATTAAATTGGTATTAGAAATTTTAAAATTAAAAATTTGGTTCCAGGGTTGGAAAATCGAAATTTTTTTGTACATAAAAGTAGCCATATAAGTTCCTAATTTTGGTTTTTTGTGAATGAAACCTTTTTCATACTTCGGGAAGAGTTAAATTGGTATTAAAAACCAAAAAAAATTTAAAATTCAATTTCAGGGTTGGAATATCGAATTTTTTTTATTCATAAAAGTAGCCATTTAATTTGCTATTTTTTATTTTTATGATGAATTATACCTACTTTATATATTAGGAAGAAATAAATTGGCATTAAAAACCAAAAAAATCTAAAAGGCTATTCTACGGTTGGACAGTTAGAACTTTTTGGGGTACATGAAACGGATATTTTCTGTTTGCTTGTAAATTAAACATATTTAATATTTTTGAAGAACGTTCAGAGGTATTACAAACAAGAAGAGTCAAACATTTAGCTTCCTAGCCAAAAAATTTTAACGTTTTCTCAATTATAAAAGTAACTGATAACATCATTTTGATTTTTTAATTAAACTTACTTTCTGTTTTAGCAAGAATGAAAGAACAATTACATCTGTGAAGAGTATTTAAGATTCGGCACAGGCGAATATAGCACTTTTACTTGCTTATCTAGGATAGCACCAAGTATTTAATCCAATCGGATAAAGGAATATTCCATAGTTCATTGTACTGCATGACCCTTGTTTTCCTAGTGAATAAGCTTATCTGTGTTTTTCTTGGTTTATGTTCAGGCCTCTCGGCCGGACCCAGTTTAGCACAACTTTAAAAGTCTTTTCATCCTCCCACAAAGTCGTTCCCCTAGCAGACAATTATATGTATAGTGGTTACCTAAATTAGGGCAGTTAAAATACCCTCTTAAAGCGTCCCACGCTGTATTCTTCTCCTAATATTTATGTTCTGTATATCGCAATTTATCCATCTCAAGCATAAAGACAACAAGTCAATGATAGACCGTGCAACTTAAAACTACCAATGATTGGATAAGAGTTTCAGTCGCTACATTATTAAAACCACCTTAAATGCCAATGCATATACATTTTGTCATTGAAAGACTTTTCGATATATATAACAATCTTGTGAAAAACCGGTTCTATTGGTCTTCCTTTGACGTAGGCATGCATAAGCGCTCTATTGTACCGTATCATCCACTAGAATTTCTTGTTGGATATGGTTTTTAGAGAGAAACTTTCTTATCTTCGATAAATCATTGAAACCTCTACCTGCTTCCAGGAGTAGCGTTTTTATGTCTGGATTAATACGTTGTATTATGTGAGTCTTACGGTAATCGTCCCAGTATACACCCAATTTTTTACTTCTATTTCTGTTAAATAACATACGGACCTCCTTACCTATGGATTGCCCCTGCCTTGCTTCGAATGATTTAATCAGAGCTTCTGGAATTATATTCGCATTTTTATCAATATCCTCTACACTCAGGAAGTCGCCGTATATATGTCCCAACCGGTTATTACTATGAACTATATAATTTTCTGAGCTAAAAAATTTAAAAAATTTTTTTCCGCGATCACGATTAAATGTTATTTTTGTACCTTGAGACAACAAATTTCTTTCGTTGAGTCTAGATGATAGTAGCTCAGATTGCTCTTTCGAAAGGTCAAGGTTTCTAAAAAAAGTGAAGGCGTTGTTAGATCTTGGACTCAGGCGAGATAGTACATAAATATGCTTTTTCTTCAATGATTACCTTTACCGCTTGCCCAGTTCCTTAAATGTTCACTACATAACTTGCAAACAATGTTCGGAGTGTACGGTTTGTTCAGAGCTTTCATCTATATATTAAAGTAATCAACGTATGTCTTTTTCACTGAACCTGTTATAGGTTTTTAAACTTTTAAATATTCACCACAAAATTAAAAAAAAATGTATTTAGATCAGAGACCGCCAATAACGACTATTTTACAAATTTAAACTAAAAAAATCAAATTGAAAGAGATATGCTACCTGTACAAGCAATACACCAAAGCCTTTTATATGGACTACCTTTAGATACATTAATTATTATTTGTTTAAGTTTTGTTAAAAAACTCAACATTACCGTAACGGTTATAAGTTTTATTTTAAAAATAACATGATAATCATTATTTCCTCAGTTTTGTTTTTCGCTTAGAAAATAAGTCATTTTCTGATTTTTATTTATTCCTCAGAAAATAGACTTTTTACTAGAGTTGTGTCACTGAGCTATGAGCTAGCTCAATTGAACGTTTCAGTAAACTGAGCGAAATGAGCGCTCATTACAATAGATGATTTTAGCTCAGTACTGAGCGCTTTTGTGTCAGAGCGGTTTTGTTTCAGAACTGAGCGTTTTTAATAATTTCTATTATCATATTTGTAATGATAACACAGTTTCTTAATATGCTGCCAGGCAAATATAAATACGTCATTGTATATGTTATGGTGGGATGTCTAAGGAACCAATCTTTATGTATAAAACACTTTTAAAAATAAAACTGGTGCGATTAAACTATGTTATGAAAAATACCAGTACATGGGAATGGTTTTATTATAAGTGTAATATTCTTGAATTTCAGAGACAAATATCCACCAATGTTATATATATGTATATATATATATATATATATATATATATATATATATAAATATATATATATATATATATATATATATATATATATATATATATATATATAAATATATATATATATATATATATATATATATAAATATATATGTATATATATATATATATTGTGATGTATTGAAACGCTTGATGTTAATCAGTCAATCGCAATGATACTCATCTTTATTAACGAGCATGCATTTATAATAATGCATTAAAGCTTAAAAACTAATTGTAATTTGGTATTACATAGAGAGAGAATATAAGAGTATAGGAATATAAGTTCAATGTTAATGATGGAAGTGTGCATATTAAATATACATAACACTCCTCCACTTAAAGAAGATTTTGAATTATTAAGAAATTTAAAATTGAAAATATAAGTATGTATACACATATATATAACTAGTAATAATAATTATTTTTTTTTTTTTATAAATTTTTTTTTTTTTTTTTTTTATTAATTTTTTATTTTTTTACTTATTATATTTTATATTTGATCTAGGTCTTAATACTCTAGTACATTTGCTTTTAGTTTGTTCTTCATTTAAGCTTACATTATCTTTTTCATTACTACTAAATTCATAAATATCGTTACTATTTAAATTAAATAAATTTCTATTGACACATGACTGTTCAACTTGATCATTGCTCATATTTCCCCTCGAACATGTTGGTAACTCTGTCGGTATCAAGTTGTTTTCAAGAACATTATTATCTGTTACTCCTACCCTTATCTGATCAGTGTGTCTCTTAATAATTCTACCCGACGAGAGAGTACACTGATAAGAACGTGGACCTGTTTTGTCTTGAATAATAGCCGGAGCCCAAGATTTATTATTTACGTTTGTGTAATCTCTTATGAACACACTTTGACCTTTTTCAAAATTAACATTTCTTCTGCCTTTGTAATTAGAAACGGCTTTCATTTGTTTTTCTTCAATTATATCTTTAGTATGAGGAGGTTTAATCAGGTCTAAACGTGATCTAATCGATCTTCCAATAAAAAGTTTTGCTGGACTTTCATCAGTTGAACAGTGTTTTGTGTTACGGTAGTCCATTAAAAATCTATTTAAAATTACATCCATATTTTCATTTTCTTTAGAATTCAAATTTGCATAAATGGATTTCTTTAATGTTTTCACGAAATTTTCAGCCTGGCCATTAGTGGCTGGATGACCAGGTGCTGTTAATATATGTTTTATTTTATAGTTTAATATAAAATGTTTAAAATTTTCAGATATGAATTGTCTGCCATTATCACTGACAATAATTTGTGGTATACCAAAACGGCAAAAAATTTCTCTTAGTTTTGTGATCACGAAATTGGAAGTAATTTCTTTGGTCTTAAAGACTTCTACCCATTTTGAAAATGAATCTATAACGATCAAAAAATGGTAATTTTTTATTGGACCTGCAAAATCTATGTGGATCCTTTGCCATACACAACTTGTTGGTTTCCATGGTATAAGTGAGCTTTTTTCGGGACTAGCTATAAGCTTTTGACATGAAATACAGGATTTTACCAAATCTTCAATGTCAGAATCAAGTTTTGGCCACCACACAAATGATCTTGCTAGCGCTTTCGTCTTAACAATACCTAAGTGAGACTCGTGTAATATCTGAAGTATTCGTTTTCTTAATTTTTGTGGTATAACAACTCTGTAGCCCCATAATAAGCAATTGTGATCAACGGTCAATTCATTTTCTTTACTAATGAAAGCTTTAAATTCATCGCCTTTTAAACTATTTATTCTACCCATGGACACAAGTTCACATACCTTGGAAAGAATGGGATCACGTTGAGTTGCTTTGGCTATATTCTTAAAATCAAGGCTTAACAAATTTTCTTCTTGTATATACTTAACAAAAGTATTATCATTGTTAGTCGCATTTAAGATATTTTTGACTTCACGTTGAGGCATTCGTGATAAGGTGTCAGCTTCATTTAAATAACCTTTAACATATTCTATTTTGTAATTGAATCCTGAAAGCATAAATGCCCACCTTTGAATACGTGCTGCAGCCATTACAGGTAAACCTTTCTTTTCACCAAATATAGAAATTAAAGATTTATGATCAGTCTTTAAAGTAAAATGATTTCCAATTAAATATTGTTTTAGTTTCGTAACAGAAAAAATAATAGCTAACGCTTCCTTTTCATGAGTGCTATACTTTTGTTCTGCCTTAGACAAAGCTCTTGATACAAATGCTATTGGTTTACAAACATTATTATTAAATTTGTGTGAAAGTACACCTGCAATAGCCAGATCTGAAGCATCAGATGTTAAAACAATTGGTAAATTTGGGTTAAAATGCACTAAAACTTTGTCTGAGGTAATTTCTTTCTTTACTGTCTCATACGCAGTTTGACAACTATCAGACCAAACAAATTTTACATTTTTTTGTAAAAGTTTATATAAGGGAGTCATAATTTTTGCAAAATTATCAACAAATTTTGCATAATAATTTGCCATGCCTAAAAATGCACGCAATTCAGAAATATTACTAGGAATAGGGGCATTTAGTACTGATTTTATTCTTTCTTTGTTTTTCCTTAACCCATGCCTATTAATGGTGAAACCTAAATAGCAGATTTCATCCTTAAAAAATTCACATTTTGAAGAATTAAGTTTCATTCCAGCTTGCCTTAATTTATTTAAAACCAATTTTAAATTACGAATATGTTCTGACATATTTCTTCCTGAAACAGTGATATCATCTTGATATACAACTACAAATGGTATACCCTGCAACAAGGTTTCCATTGTCTTTTGAAATATAGCTGCTGCTGGTTTGATACCAAAAGGTAAACGTTTCATTTTTAAAGTTCCCAATTGTGTTGACCATGTGCATAACAGTTGTGATTTTTCATCAAGAACTAATTGGTTATATGCACAAGATAAATCAAGTTTTGAAAACGATTGACCACCTTGCATCGAAGCAAAAATTTCATCTATTAATGGAAGTGGATATTTAAAATCTGATAAATATTTGTTTATTGTGACTTTGTAGTCTCCACAAATCCTAATATTACCATCTGGTTTTAAAATCGGAACGAGCGGTCTTCCCCATTCCGAATGATCTACTTGTTCTAAAACATCATCCGCAATTAATTTCTTTAAATTTTTTTCAATTTTACTTTTCCAGGCCAATGGAACAGATCGCGGTTTACAAAAAACGGGTTTTGCATCATCTGCCATGCATAAAGTAACTTTAGCATATTTATAACGTCCCAGGCCAGCACTAAAAACTTCGTGAAATTCACTTTTTATTTGTTCTTCAATTATGGAAGATTCATCAGAATTAATATTATTTACTTGGACAAGTTCAAAGTTGAAAGTACGCAAAAAATTTCTGCCAAATAATGGACTATTATTGTTATTTGTTACTACTAGTTTAACTTTTTTTTAATACCCTTAACTTCAACTAATTCGTTATATTCCCCTACTACCGGGATCTTATTTCCATTATAGTCAACGTAAGGTTCTTTGCATGTAGTTAGACTTACTTTTTTATTTAATTTATTTAAAAACGACTTTGATACCAAGCTGCAAGGAGCACCAGAATCACACATTACGTTGAGATATATATCACCAATTTTTACTCGAATTTTGTAGAGCTCAGTTGAACCGTCAGTACCATTAATACTGTAAATAGAAAAATTATTAAAGTTGATTTCATTATAATCTTCACTTTCTAATTCTGAATCAGAAACATAATTTACTACTTTTTCTTTATTTTTGCAAACTGATGCTAAGTGACCAACTTTGCTGCACACGTTACATCTGCTGTGCTTGAATCTGCATTCGGTTGAGCTGTGGTTTCTCCACCCACAATGAAAGCAAGCCTTTTGCGTTTTCGCTTGGCTAAATGATGATTGCTGGGAATGAGTTTTCTTTTTATGGCGTGGCTCATAATTTTCAAACCTGTTGTTTTTATTCTTGTGGCGATTGTAGTTACTGCTATTGTTGTAGTTTTTCGATTTTTTTGAATGAATATTTCCAACTTGCATGTCGTTGTTTTCTTTTGATGATAATTTCATTTCCATAATAAGAGCTTTTCGAAGCGCTTCATCTATTGTAAGCTTCTCATCCTCTTCACATAACCTTTCAAAGATCTTGTTGTTTATTCCCATAATGAATTTATCTAAAACAAATGCATTTAGATTGTCGCCAAACTTGCAAGAGAGGGCAAGTTTTTTTACTCTTGCATGCCAATCAGCTACTGTTTCATTTTCACCTTGCACTGCTGTGTGAAAATATTTGCGTTCTCGATAAACGATTGTCGGTGGTGTGTAATGCTCTTGCAGTAATTTGCAAAGCTCTTTGAAAGTTTTAGAAACTGGAGCATCCGGACTGCACAAACTATGAAGTGTTTCATATGCCACTGGCCCAATTGATTTTAGGAGAGTTGCCTTTTTTACATTCTCTTCATTGCAATTGATTTCAGTTAAATGAATATCAAACTTTTCTTTCCATAGCAACCAAGATTCATTGCGTGGTGAAAACTGGGGAACGTTTATTTGATGATAAATCATAACTGTACCGTTTTGGATATTATTATCGCTTCGTGCGTTACTCTGCATATCAATTGTTCGGTATAATAACTGTGCTGTGATGTATTGCAATTTACGTTTATGTATGTATGTACAAAATTGCCAATTGTATGTACGTATTGTGATGTACATACAAAAAATCGTTTAATTGCGTTTTCTTTAACTTTTGGTTTTTATTTGATTAAAATTGCTGGATATGTATGTATTCGCACATATGCAAGCATTCGATCACCAACACTTTACTTTTAGCATAAATGATTACTTTAAACGAAATTGTCTTTCTTTTTTTTTTTATTTACGACCAACTTTATTAAAACAAAGGTTATTTTCCAGGAACACCAACGTTCAAAACAAATGTGTTGAAATTTAATTTGTTTCTTTATATCTATATATTAAACACTGTAATTACTTTTTTTTTTTACTTGCGTTTTCACTTATTTATATAAATACATAAATATTTAGTGTATGTACACTTCTTTTTAAATCGTATATACGATGTTTTATTCCTCGTCGCCAATTGTGATGTATTGAAACGCTTGATGTTAATCAGTCAATCGCAATGATACTCATCTTTATTAACGAGCATGCATTTATAATAATGCATTAAAGCTTAAAAACTAATTGTAATTTGGTATTACATAGAGAGAGAATATAAGAGTATAGGAATATAAGTTCAATGTTAATGATGGAAGTGTGCATATTAAATATACATAACATATATATATATATATATATATATATATATATATATAAATATATATATATATATATATATATATAAATATATATGTATATATATATATATATATATATATATATATATATATATATATATATATATATATATATGTATATATACCAGGTCGGATTGATATTGAAGCTCAATTCTTCGTTTGAGATGAATCTTTTTCCTGGGAGCCATTTTTTCAAGTTTAGAAACAGGAAAAAGTCACTAGGAGCTAAATCTGGACTATAATGTGGATGATCCACCAATTCGAAGTATATATCACGTAATTTTAGCATCGTATCTAATGCTGTGTGAACCGGTGCGTTGTCTTAAGGAAGATCACTTTTTTCTTCTTTAAATGTGGTAGTTTTTTCTTGATAGCATCAATCAATTGATCCAATAATGCACGATAATACCTTCCTGTGATTGTGGATCCTCTTTCAAGATAATCGATTAGCAATATTCCGTGTGCATCCCAAAATACAGTGGCCATAACCTTGACAGCCGATTTCACTGTCTTCGCCTTCTTCGGAACACTTCCACCAGCTTCCATGCATTGTTTCGATTGATTTTTTTTCAGGTGTGTAGTGGTGGACCCACGTTTCATCAACAGTTATTAATCGACGCCAAAAATCAACAGGATTACGCTTTATCATGTCCAAACACCGCTCTGAAGTGGTCTGTCGAACTCGTTTTTGTTCGACGCTGTGCAAACGCGGTACCCATCTTGCCGATAGCTTTTACATATGCAAATGTTCATGCAAAATGTTGAACACACGTTCATATGTTATGTTTACCATTTCAACAGTCTCACGTAACTTGACTCGGCGATCATTCATAACGATATCGAGGATTTTCTTGATATTTTCTTCAGTAACCACCTATTTTGGCCTTCCTGTTGATGGTATTATTGCAGTGCTTGTTCGGCCACGTTTAAATTTAGCAATCCAATATTTAACCATGTAATCTGACGGAGCAGACTAACCGTAATGTTTATCGAGCTTTTCTTTTGTCTCTTTCGCCGTTTTTCCTTTCAAATAATAGTCTTTAATTACTGCACGAATTCACTTTTTTCCATTTTTCAAGACACACAAAAGTTGCTTACTTCAAACGACTACAACAAATAAACTAATCGATGAATTTGGGTGAAGTTTTAAGAGCTGACGTTTGACAGATCGCAATTTCTAAAAAAAAAGTTTTTGTGTTTGTGCTGCCATCTAGCGCTAGGTGGTTTCAATATCAATCCGCCCTCTATATATGTATATATATACACATATATATATATATATATATATATATATATATATATATATATATATATATATATATATATACATATTTAAATATATATATATATATATATATATATATATATTTTTTTTTTTTTTGGACGTAATGATAACAACTATCAATAGTGGCCCCGCGACAACTTCACTAGCACCACCCTGGGACAGCTTTTGCATTTCGTCAGTATTATTCCTACGTCCTCCTTAGTTTCTTGATAAGGAGGTTCGGCACTGATGCGCATATTTAATCGTCAGTTGCTAACGAATCCTAAGACGTGCTAACTCTCCTACGAATCTGTGCTAATCTGCGAAGTTCTATTAGAACAAGCTGTGCAAAACTACACACGCTGGTCCCATTCAATAAGGATTCCAGCATGGTCGGAATAATATTCTCCGGGCTGATCGTACGCCCCAAACCTTCCTCTAAATACGACCTTCAGTTGTTGAATCGTGAGCAGACAAAGACGACATGCTCAGCATCCTCAACCACATTCCCGCCACAATGTGGACACATGTTTCCTAGTCAGCCATAATCTGATGATAATGTATAAGTCCATCTTCTCTTTTCAGTGGTTGACCACCGTTCTTGCCACTTTTGCATACATAAGTCAGAGTTATCCCTATTCATGATTTCTAAATCGATAGGGATCACACCCGCAATGATAAAAGCCGCTTCGTCCGACACTGTCCGAAATGCACTACATACTCTTAAAGCAGCCAGCCTATACACAGGGGATACCAGCCCCACATATGTGGAATATCTAAGTGAGTCTGACCATACCGGGTGTGCATGTAGGATAATGCTCCTTACTACTCCAGCGAGCAGTCTCCTCTGAAGATACTTTGGCCCTCTCGTGTTTGGTATAATCCGAGATAGCGCCATACAGGTCTCTGATGCTTTGGATGCTATATATCGCAAGTGCTCCCGATAAGATAGCCGTGTGTCAATCATCACGCCCAGATATTTCAGAAATGCCTTTGATTCTATGGAACAGGTGCCAACATTGAGGGTAATAGTTTCCCTAGCCTTACGACTACTAATGAAAATCGCTTCGATTTTATGATGAGCTAGAGTCAATTCTATTGCAGTGATCCAGGACTTTACTAATTGTACGCTGGCATTTGCAATGGTTTCTGCCTCCAGCAATTCCTTAGCCTCACACACCAGCGCTATATCGTCTGCGAATCCCATGATCCTTACTCTCTCAGGTAAACTCAACCTTAGTACCCCATCATACATTACGTTCCACAACAATGGTCCGAGTATCGATCCTTGGGGAACACCACCACTAATCCGGCTGCACATCCATGCATTTTCTTTTCTTGTCTGTTTTCTTAACTTAACATTTACTATACAATTCCATCATAATGTACCGTTCTTACATATATAAGAATAATGTATAAGCAACGTAATGACTACGAACAATTCTTGAAATCATATCCCGTATGTTAAATTAATCACCTTTATTCCATTTACCGTCGTCGTCATCGTCATCAATTTAATATCAATATCAATTTCTATCGACATCGTCATCAATGCGATACAAAACTTATGTTCCATAGCAGCAATGTAACGATGTCGATGGTTTATCGTTTTTTTAAATCACATCTCTAATAGTTTCGACAGCTGGTTTGTTTTGTTTTCAATTTTTATTAAAAACTTTTCTTGAAAACTTTAAACAACTAAAATGTTGTTTGTTCCTGTTTGTAAATCCGATCAGAATGATGAGGAAATGAAAAAAAATTGGTGTTACAAAAAAAAATTGGTTTTAGCACTATTTATCTTACATTTTGCCAACCTTCACCTGCTCTTTTCGGTGGACCAACATCATTTAGTGTAATTGCAATTCTTTCCCACTGCTCTTTAAAATCGCAAGGAAGACTGCCTTTTTGAAATCTTTTGGCAAGTGAAGGATTTTTTTCCATCTCCTCCACTAACTTCTGGAATTGCACAACGTTTGTAATTTTTTTTTTCCATTTTTTTAAACAGATTAATTATTATTGAACAAAATTTAAAAGAAATAAAACTGTTTCGACACCAATAACAGTGACGATAAAATGCGAGTCAATTTAAATCGATGCCGGCGTTAACGTTGCTTACGACGACGCTTACCTATAACATTTGATATTGACAATGGGCATACCGATTTATAACAATTGATACAAAACGTTATCGTTTCGTATTGATGACGCTAAATGGAATATGGGTGAATATATACGCAATTCATCGCCACTATACGTCGTTGACACAAATAAACAACAACCAGTATGTGTACATACCGACATATGTATAATAAACGCGTACATGCCAAGTATATGATAACGGCTGTGCAATGAAGAGCAAAGCAGATCACAGTAAAACTATGTTTGCATGTTTGTACATATGTGTATGCACAATCAGTATGTAAAACAAATTAATATTTTGGATTGTGACCGTTACTCATGTCGTATTTGCATAGGCATGTATGTAGGTACGTAAGTAAGTATTTTAATATACATATAAGCTAGTTTGCAAGTTCTTCAGCACAGTGGGAATGTTTCGTTAATTATGTAATTAAAAATAAAATAAAATCCTCTTCTAATTCGAAATATACGGGTACCTTATATCTATTGTGCGCCAAAAACGAGGTTGGCGACTTTTGGTCGTCACAACCTTGTCTTATTATTCAACTCAATTTTGGGTCCACTTAGAGTCGTCGGATCGAGCCCAAAATTTACATGGAGCATTGCGGCATAAAATGGAAACTTTTTGGACCCTACTCTCCTGTGCGGCGCCATTTTGAAAAATCTTCATAGAAATAAGGCCTGGTCTAATATATGTACATGTACCTATACCAAATCTGCTGTCAAACAATTTAAATTCTGAAGCATCCACCTCCAATGAGCCAAAATGAGAAAAATTTTTTTGATGATATATCACAAATTTAATGAATTTTGTTGGAAATTATTAAACGAAATATTTATATTCCAGATTTTCAACCTGGTTTCAACAGCTATCTAACTGGTTCCGGTCTAAGTCGACCACCAAGCTATATTCAATACCAACAACAACTTAATGAATCATCCAACGATAATATAGTACACAATTCTTTGTTTGGGACAAATATGTCAAAATTTTTCGATTTCCACAAGCATCAACAACAAAAGCTTCAACACGTAAGTATCCCAAACATATACTTATCATTCCTCTCGCGACCATGTGAAAGTAGTGGATCATACTTGCATCTAAATTGTAAGCACATACCATTTTTGGTTTTATTTTTATTTATTAAGAACACAAAATTGAGTTTCAGAATAGTTACCAGTAAATCCAACAACATTTTACGTCTCGCCTATTCTACTGAAAGCAGAGTATCTCTTCTTCACATCCGATTACGTTGAGGGCGAGTCGTATTGAGCACAGTTATGTTTTTTTCCCCGGGAATAACCGCTAGTAAAAGTAATCTGTGTCTCATATAAATACTTCCATGGATATCAACCTGAGTGATTGTCATTTAATCTGATTAAATAGTCAATCACCCCTATCGTGAATAACAAGTAGAATTGTTGTTCACATGAAATTTTTATTCCACTCCCGTGAGAAATTATTCCCGCTATCAGTTCTCAGTGAATCCAAAAAAAAATTGAGAAAAAGCCGAAAACAACATGAAAAATCAAAGAATTTGTATTGAAAAATTTAAGTTTATGAAATAATTTAAAAATATTTAGAACAAGTATGACTGTTTTTAATACCAATTTAACTCTTCCCGAAGTATAAAAGAGATTTCATTCACCAAAAACCAAAATTAGGAACTTATATGGCTACTTTTATGTACTAAAAAATTTCGATTTTCCAACCCTGAAACCGAATTTTTAACACCAAATTAATTATAAAATAGGTTTAATTCACTAAAAAAAACAAAATTTGAAATTTATGTGGGTACTTTTATGTACCAGAAATATTTCGATTTTTCCACTTTGGAAGCGAATTTTTATTATTTTACCAATGCAATTCTTAGTGAATATTTTAACTTTTTGGTGACTTTCATGTACCATAAAATATTTTAATAATGAGGTTCATGCAACTCATAATAATGAGGATTATTTAAGAAAAATTTAAAATTTGTAACCATTTTGGTCACTTGCATGTACTACAAAATATTGCAGTTATCAAACCTGGAATCGAAATTTTGATTTGTTTTAATATTTGATACCAATTTTGTTTTTCCTGAATTAAAAAATAGTTTTAATTAGTAAAAAACCGACGTTGGTTGGCTTTTTGCTCACTTTTATGTATAAAAAATTTCAATTTCCCATCCCTGGGATGGAAATTTTAATTTTTATCTTCTTTTTTACCAATGCTAGTTTCCATTACATATAAAGTAGTTTTATTTACAAAAATCTTAGAATTAGCAACCATTGTTGTCACTTTCATGTTCTATATTGCATGTACCAAAAAAATTTCCCAGCCTTGGAATTTTTTTTTTTTTGTAATTTTTTATTTACAATCTATCCAACCAAGGATAATAAGTAAATTTGATGTAGTAATTAATATAACATTATGTTGTACTCCATTGAGGACAACATATGGCAAAATTTATAATTGATATCCATATTTATATATAATGTAAATGACATATGTTCTGTATTATAAAAGTAAATATACATACATAATTAGAAATTATAATTGAAAAAAAAAATTAAAACAAGTGGTTATATTGAGATCATGAAAAATTTTTACTTTCTAAACGGTAAATCCAAGATGTGGTGCCTTTTAAGTCTTCTTGTTTCTTCTGAATCATCTAGTAGAACGATAGCTAGCGGGTTCACGTGCTGACTCAGTCTGTGTAGATAGTTTTGACTATATCTCCGAATTTCATCTTTTACTTGTAGTATGTTTAAATCATTGTGGATTGTTTTATTTGACACGAACTATGGAGCGTTAACAATTGACCTGAGAGTTTTTGATTGGTATCTTTGCAGTATTTCAATGTTTGAATTGCTGGCTGTGCCCCAAAGCTGAATGCCATAAATCCATACTGGTTTTAATATTGTTTTGTATATAAGGACCTTGTTTTGCAAGCTTAGTTTCGATTTTGAATTCAGTAACCAATATAATTTTTTCGTTTTAATGTTTAACTGTTGGTTTTTTGTTCTAATATGAGTTTTCCACGTTAACCTTCTTTCAATATGGATACCCAGATATTTAACCGATTCTTTCTGTGGTATATTAATATTGTTGAATACAACGGCAGGACAGTTGCCTCGTCGCAACGAAAACGGTACATGAGTTGACTTTTCTGTGTTGACTTTTATTTTCCATTTGTTCAACCATACTTGTATTGCATTTAGTTGAGCTTGTACTGTGTTTGATGCATCATTCGGGCAATTGCAAGATGTTAAAATAGCAGTATCATCTGCGTATGTGGCGATTAAAACATTATCATTAACTGGCATATCTGATGTGAAGATTGTGTACAAAATTGGTCCTAGGACACTGCCTTGTGGGACTCCAGATTTTATGCTATATATTTCAGAAATCTCAGTGTTGTATATAACATAAAAACTTCAATCTGTTAAATAAGATTTTAAAAGTAAATAAAAAGGCGTTGGCAGTATCTTTTTCAACTTAAAACATAAGCCGGCGTGCCATACTTTATCAAAAGCTTGTTGAATATCAAGAAATACTCCTGTACAGTATCTTTTGTTTTCCAATGTATCTCGAATATAGGCAACGATACGATGGCATTGCTCTGGAGTGCCGTGTTTTTCTCGAAAACCAAATTGGTATTCAGGAATAACTTTCAGTTTGTCTAAAACTGGCATTAATCTATCTAAAAATATTCTTTCAAATATATTAGCGAATACGACCAGTAGACTTATCGGTCTGTACGATGAGACAATATTTTCTGGCTTATTAATCATTACGATTTCTGCACATTTCCATTGTGTGGGAAAATAACTAAGTCTTAATATAGCGTTATACAAAGACGTTAGAAATATTACAGCTTTATTTGGAAGTGCTTGAACAACCTTTCCATCTATACAATCGTAGCCAGGAGACTTGTTGCAGTTAATTTTCTTGATTTGGCTTTTCAGCCTTGGAATTGAAATTAATTTTTTTTTGCTTTTTTATAAATGCGACTCTTCATGAGGTATAAAGTAGTTTTATTGAAGAAACATTGACATTTTTAACCATTTTGGTTACTTTTACGTATAAAAAATTTCAATTTCCAACCCCTGGAAGCGAAATTTTAATTTTTTAAATTTTTTTTTGTCAATGCATATCTTCATGAAGTATAAAGTGATTTTATTTAAGAAAAACTCGAAATTTATAACAATTTTGGTTAGTACATGTACTACAAAATATTGCATGTAAGGTTTTATTTAAAAAAACTTAAAATTTTTAACAATTTTAGTTACTACATGTACTACAAAATACAGAATAGGCCGAAAAAAATTTTTTAATTTCCCATCCCTGGAAAAAATATTAATTTTTTTAGTTTTTAATAGATCATTGAGGCTTCCCAAATCACGAAATAGGTTTAATTTACAAACATTAAAAAAATTGGTTTTTGGTACAAATTTTGCATCGAGAAATAGTAGTAAGGTACCCAGCTCTGGAACCGTACATCGAATCTTTCTGAATTTCAATACCACTCTATTTAAGTTCATTTCCAATCCAACGGTTCAAGAACAAAGTCTCTAGCTCTTCTGGGAGCTTGGGAAAACCGAAAAAAAATTTCACGTACAGACAGACGGACATCGCTTAATCGTCATCCCGTTTCATAAGTGTCACAGAATAACTAAATGAATACTCTTTAATATGAAAAGGGCGTCGTTCTATTAATTAGGTTTCAACTTAGTTACAACAATCAAAAATCAAGTAATTAAAAGAATAAATTGTCAGGACGTGCGTTCTGTTCTACTCTGCAACAACGAATGAATATCGTTTTTACTTCTTTTTCAAAAACCACACGCCACACCCTAGCAGGGTTGCTTTCTCTTCGTTTCAGTGATGCCTACCCTTCAGGTTGACAGTTCGGCCAATCCTGAACTGAAGTCGGCCTCGGCTTCCTCCACTAGCCCGAGCTCAGGGGCACCATTGCACCAGCGTTTCATCTTGTCAGAGCTATACACAGAGCAGAATTTCCGCGAAGTAATTTTCATCCCCGGAATGTTTTCTATAAGATAACGATCGTTACCAAGCACGCGAGAAATTACATAGGGGCCACGATATTTCGGCTCTAGCTTCCGGGACTGTCCTGTAGATTGTGGTTCATTCTCCAACACGACCAAATCATTTTCCTGGTATACTACTGGCTGGCTATGTTTACTATCGAAACGCATTTTCCACTTAGCTCGTTCCTTTTCTATATTCAACGTGGCGAGTTTTTTTTTCATCAATTGAAATACTATCTTTCGTCGTGATGTCATTCTGAACGGCGGCAAGAACTCGATTCTGCACCAAATCGATCGGTTTATAATTAAGGACGAGCTCATTCGGACTGAAACCCGACGTTGCATTCTTTTGGGAATTTACCGACCACTGTAGATCCCAATCTTTCTGCTCCTTCGTGGTAGTTCTTATGTGGTTCAAAATTAGTTGATTTGCGCGCTCTCACTTGCCCATTCGCTCGTGGGGTTCTCACCGCCGTTTTTACGTGTTGTATGTTGTTCAGATTGCAGTAGTCCTCAAATAGTTTGGCAGTAAACGCTGTCCCGCGGTCTGAAATAAGTCTTCTGGGTAAACCAAAGTATCCGGTGAGTTCGTTTAGCACATTTAGCACTGGTGCTGTTTTGGTATTTCGTACCGCTTTTACAACAAGAAATTTTGTGAATCCGTCGGACACAGCCAGTATGTGGGTGTTACCCCTTTTACTGCGTATGAAAGGACCGAGGTGGTCGATATGAATTTGTCGAAACGGAAGTGGCTCCATCGCACTGTAATGGAGGGTTCCCTCCGGCTTACCACCTTTTGCCTTGTTGTAGCAGCATTCTGTACACGCCGCTATATATTCATTAATATACTTTCGCATTCGAGCAAACCAGAAGGTCTCCTTCATTCTTGCCAAGGTTTTCTCAGGGCCGTAATGGCCATGGTCATCGTGGCAAAGTTTGGCTATGCGCCATCGAGTGGACGTAGGAACTACAAATTTTAGCCCGTTATCAGTTCTCCTATAAAGTCGGTGATTTTGTAACGCATAATCCGACTTTATCTGTTTGAGTTGTTCAGACTGCCGGGTGCCGTTCAAAACACGTATCAACGTACATAATTTGTCGTCTTGGAGCTGCATGGTGAGCAACCAGTCTTCGCTATTGACTTCAATGCTCATAACAAATCCAGCTGGATCCGGTTCACGTGGTGGCAAGTCTGGGGATCGACTAAGGGCATCTATATGTGCCATACGAGAGCCCTCGCGATGAACAAATTCACAATCGTATTCTAGAATCTTCAAAAACCATCGGGAAATCTTTGGGATTAGTTCCTTATTGCTTTTGGCAGTAGATATGGCGGCACAGTCTGTTAGGATACGGAATGGCTTACCCAATAAGTAGATCCGGAAGCGATCTAGTGTCTCAACGACTGCCAGCACCTCTAATTCGTAGCTATGGTATCTACTCTCTGTTTCACTACAGTGGCGGCTGAAATAGAAGACGGGGTGCCATCTGTCGCCACCATCAGATTGCAAGAGTACCCCAGCTAATCCTGCGCTACTGGCGTCGGTGTGTACCTCATGTTCAGCTTTGAAATCGTATGTCGACAAGACAGGCTTACTACAAAGAACTCCAATAAGGTTTTCAAAAGAGTTCTGTTGTGGCAAGCCCCATTCAAAGTTTTGCTCTTTTCGTAGTAACTTAGTCAAAGGGCGTGAAATAATCGAGTAATCCTGTACGAATTTTCTAAAAAACCCGGTAAGTCCTAAAAATCGGCGGACTTCGGTAACGTTGGTTGGAATTTTAAAATTCCTGATGGCGCTTACATTTCCATCACCAGGGCTAATACCTTTCTTACTAACATTGTGGCCCAGGTATGTGATTTCTTCTTGAAGAAAATTACATTTGTCCATACGTAAAGTAAGCCCACACTGCTCCAGTATGGTAAGAAAACATTCGAGGCGATCCAAACCTTCTTCTCTTGTTTTACTCGGAATGATTACATCATCCAGGTAGACCAATACTTCACCAGGACCCATCTGTTTCACAACTTCGTTCGTTCGTAGTTGCCTGAAAAACGGCCGGGGCGTTAACAAGCCCAAACGGCATCCGGTTAAATTCGTATTGCCCGTCGGTAGTCACAAAAGCGGTGTATTCTCTCGAATCTTCCTCGATCTCAATTTGGTGGTAACCCATACGTAGGTCCAGCGTAGAGAAATAGGTATTCCCGGCGAGTTGAGCAAACTGTTCATCCAGTCTAGGCATTGGATATGGAATTTTTCTCGTTATGCGATTCAGCTGCCTATAGTCGACACACAGGCGGTGTTCTCCGTTCTTCTTCTCAACTAGCACGACCCCAGACGCGTACGGCGAATTTGATAATCGAATTATATTATTATCAAGAAGTTCACTTATGATGCTCGAGACAATAGGGCGCTTGGCAAACGCAATACGATATGGTTTCATAAATACGGGTTTGTCTGTGGTCACTTGAATTTTCATCTTGAGCAACTTACACTTACCCAGCTCTGAAATATCATTAGCAAAACTAGCCCGGTGTTCCTCAAGTACGGCTTGCAATTGATGGCTCGGATCCGTTTTGTCTTCATTCGAACGTATTACATTGACATCTTGTACCCAACACTCGTTGCCTACAATTATGGTACGGTTCCCCTTACGACAGATGACATCACGGCCCAAAAGTACATTTTCTGAAATCAACCCATCTTCGACAATAAAAATTTCGATCTCAAATGATTTTCCGTCAATCTCAATGGGAACGTTAATTTTCTTTGTACTAGTGTATTCTCCGCCACCAAAACCTTTCAGAATAAGCATACAGTCACTAAGTATACCTCCACAAATAGATTCTGCAAACGATTTTCTTATTAGGCTACGAACACTGCCGGAATCAATATGAGCTGCGGTTTCCATATTATTTATTTTAACATTTTTAACAAGGTCCCTTGTTGACGCCTGAGTCTTGTCTTTTATTTTATTTACGTTGGGCCTTCGTATAATATTTTCTACCACGTTGCAATCCGCTGTACTGTGTGTAGTGCGCTGACATTTGGAACAACGATTTTTCTTCTGTGGTTCGGGGCATCTTATGGAATAGTGACCGTAATTTGAACAATTAAAACATTTAACTTTTTCCATCGACTTGTTGTCACTTTTATTAGAAACTACGATGCCACTCGAAGATTTAGCCACCGACGCCGTTGGTTTTGTCTTGTTCGTTGCACCTGTTGCCAAAACTTCATTGTAGTTGCAGTAAATATTTATGTCACGATATAATTAATTACAGCTTACATATTCGTTTGATATTTTTCGTCTTAAATCGGCGTCGTTTATGCCATTCACAATGTGTCTGGCTATGGCATCCTCAGGTATATGTCCTTTGGTTCCCAAAGCATACATCCGGAAATAATATTCCTGTGGGGTTTCGTTTACACGACGCTTTGTCTGGGACATTCTTATATGAGTGTCGGCGACGTTCTCGATGTGTGGAAAATCGTGTAGAAATCTCTGGGCAAACTGCTGATAGTTGACGAAAATCATTCGGAGGGAATCAACCCAATATTTTGCTGGTCCCTGCATCTTCTGCTGGACAGCAAAAATTAACGACTGATCGTCCCAGCAATATGCTGCTCACAGAATTTCGACCCGTTGAATAAATTGCGATGAATTTAGAGATTCGTCTGATGAAGGGTTGAAAGTTGGGAGTATCATCAACATTTCTCTTACATTACCGAATGGGTTTGGAGGAACAACACCATGTTGTATCGCTGGTGGCAACGATGGATAGTGCTGTTGTAAATTTACGTTGTGTGTGACTGGATTCCGTTGAGAAATACGGGGGTCTTGTACATGGTCAGACAGTAATGTCTGCGGGAGTGTATTCGTAACGTAGCACGGAGAAGCTTGTCGGATGCGGTGATCGACCGAATCACAGGAGTATCGTTCGTTGATAGGTTGGGGCGCCGTGTATGATGCACAAACCGGTCGTTGAGAAATGGCGTGTTGATGTGTATAAAGCGATGTGGACGATGTTGCTGGTGTACGGATGTCCGCTACACATGCCGGTGGTACGGACAAATTTCTGACTGACTCAGAATCAGGTAACGTATGCACTGGAGACTGAACAGGTGATTCAAATGTCTCGACCGTTGACGAAATGGCGTGTTGATGTGTATAAAGCGATGTGGACGATGTTGCTGGTGTACGGATGTCCGCTACACATGCCGGTGGTACGGACAGATTCCTGACTGACTCAGAATCAGGTAACGTATGCACTGGAGACTGAGCAGGTGATTCAAATGTCTCGACCGTTGACGAAAATTTTGACGATTGTAAATGGGCAGATTGCTCCCGTAAGTCGGCAATTGTCCTTTCTAATTGCACTATGCGTTCGTGCAAATCAGGTGTCCTGCTTTTGCCCTCGAGGCGTTCAATCAGTTGTATCTTCTTGCCCGTGCACGGCAAACCAGCTTCCTTACATCTATGCTGCAATTCTTTCACATTCAAATTTCTAAAATCCTCCATGTCGAATGCGTTCGTTTAGGAGTAGGTTATTTATCCCACTTCTGAAAATTGTCACAGAATAACTAAATGAATACTCTTTAATATGAAAAGGGCGTCGTTCTATTAATTAGGTTTCAACTTAGTTACAAAAATCAAAAATCAAGTAATTAAAAGAATAAATTGTCAGGACGTGCGTTCTGTTCTACTCTGCAACAACGAATGAATATCGTTTTTACTTCTTTTTCAAAAACCACACGCCACACCCTAGCAGGGTTGCTTTCTCTTCGTTTCAGTGATGCCTACCCTTCAGGTTGACATAAGGATCCAGAATATATATACTTTATGGGGTCCTACATTGATATCAAAAAAATTACACACGGAATGACAAACCTATATATACCCTTTCACTTATTTGTGAAGGGTATAATTATTATTTTTTGTCTCTACTTAAAATAATTAAAAAAAGCTTAGTACTCTGTTTGAATTTGTAGAAAATGTTTCAGTTTTTTTCTTTTCCTTTTTAATTGAAATTATGTTTTTCATTTTCAATGTGAAAATTTTTAGTTTCAAAAAATTATCGTACGAAATAAATAACATTCATATTATTTCACATGTTTTTCATACTTAAAACAGTGTACTAGTTTAGCAACATTTTTTCACAAATATTTCGATTGAATATTTTTTGTATGGGTTCTGTCAGAATTTCATATGCAATTTTAAACAGAGTACTAGGCTTAACATAAAAACTAACATAACAGAGATACTTATTATATAATATATTAAACTATGTTAAGTGTTGATTTTTATTAACTAAATATCTATAATTTTGTGTCACATTTGCTATTTCAGTTACCAGTCTTTAAAAAACTTATACGTTTTCTATGAGTAAGGCAGTTATGTCCGCCACGTATTCTATATATGTATGTACTGCAAATTTTGAACTGAGAATCCATGTTTTTGTAGTTGCCGACAAAGCTTCCTGCTTCTGTCTACAATTGAAAATAGTTTTTCATTAATGATGTCGAACAACAACTGGCCTGTTGCATTTGCACAAAAACTTTTAAGGGTGAAAATTGTTTCAAAAACATTATTTTTGGCATCTACATAACGAATACATATTAAAAGTTTACAAACGTCGCGACGTTATTTTTTAAAATCTGGACTGTAGTTTAGCTATTCGAAATTAGCTTTTAAGAATTCCTTTAATGAATACCCCATCAGAAAAAGATTTTCCATAACATAAAAGATCTTCCGACTACATTTAAACTTACTAAGCTTGATATTCCATTCTTTTTATATTACAAAAAACTCGTCTTCTTTTCATTAAGAATCTCCTCCTCTCCTTTGCAATTAATTTTATTACTTTCATAATAATATGAATGAAAATGTTGAATGTGAAAAGGCATTGAATGTTGTGCAAGGCATCATTTATCATAAAATACTTTTCTCATTTCGTGAACGTGTATGTTTTTACTTGTGCTTGACTTTTTTCTTTTGTTTTCAATTGAATAGTAAACATGCCTCGTCCAACAACAATGCTTAATAAATTTCTGAAAAAAATTACGATAATCAGCCAAATGAACAAAAGTCTTTAAAATAGCATAACAATTGTTCACTAGGATGAACATCACTGCTCAAGATGACCACCACTAGCTCTATTATGGAACTCTTGCAAAACTCTATTTATCTTGAAGGATCGCACGACTACTAAATTTGTAGTCGTTTTGCCGTCTGTTCTCTGCTATGCCGCAACTTTATGTTGCCATTCCTTACCTGCCAAAACTTGTCTCAGTGCTTCCTTAATAATCGAAACTAGATCACTCTTATTTTCGGCCATGATCTCTACATGTAATTTGAAAACCATTCCAGCAGTTTCTTGAACCAGTGCAAATGAAACAGTTCCCGCGAATGTGGACTTGTGCGTGATATACACAGTTTAACGGCATGACCACGAATGCTCTTATATACGCTTCTCTTTTAAAATGTTCCAGGATTGGGTAATTTTCAGCTGGATACGTAATATGTACTAACAGCTCTATTTCCATTGCAATGTCCTGTAGAGACTCATTGGGCTTCTACATTCTATACGGCGAAAATTGGCTCTACGGCCCTCTCATTTTTCCATTCGCTTCTACTGTCAACTATCACGAATTAGAGCTTGAGCGGTTTTTATATTATGAACTCTATCAATTTTTATGAGCACTGATGATGAAGGTGTTGCGGCTTTCGAAAACAGCTGTTCTGCTCTGCTGTGTAAGTTGAATAAAACTGATGTTGACTTTCCTTTGTGCCTTGGAATATTTATCATGTCTTTCTGAGATTTAAAAACAAATTTCGAACAATTAGCCTATGAATCTTAATTCAATTTAATATAGCAATATAAATGTTCGTGAAAATACTTACTACATACAAATTCACTATTTTTTTAGCGGGTAATATATTTTTAACTTCTAAAATATTTTATTTTGTTTTGAAATTTATATTATAAATTTCAAATGCATTGTTAAATTGTTGAATGTGTTGAAAAATTATAGAGATATTAAGAGATATTTTTTATTATACTTCTTATTGTTTTGAATCAGAGGGCTGTCGAATTGTTAGTCTGGTGTTAACTACATTAGCTAGAAACAGTAAATATGCACACATGTATGTAGAAGAAAAAACATTAAGTATTATGTATACATGCTGAAATAAAAAATACGTCCACACATCTACATACATATGTAAGTATTTACAAGTGTATCGAACTTGTTGATTTTCAGTGTCGCACATAATAAAAAATTTACATTCTTATTTTCTAACTCGTTGCCGACGTCGACGTCACGACATTATCAAAAATAGAAGGCTTACTTACAATATCCTTTTGTTCAGATATTTTTAGTTTGTGACAGCGTCCTGGTATTATAGAACAGCTGGCGGCAGTCAGTAGTATTTAGGTGTTGTCCACAACAAGTCCGTAATTGTTCCATTTTTATACCCTCCGAAAAAGAGTTGGAAGGTATATTCACTTTTTCATTTCGTGTGTAAGGCAGCGAAATATCCCTCTAAGACCTCATATATTCTTGATCAGTGATGAAATCTAAGACGATTTAACCTTGTCCATCTGTCTATCCGTCTGTGGAAATTTCGATTCAGTCCAAATGAAAAGAAACAGACCCTTGAAACTTGGTATTAATACATCTTGAAGGATAGCACAGGCTAAGTTCGTAAATGGGCTGAATCGAGCCAGAGGGAAAAGAGTAATTTTGTTAAGCAAAAGATATATTTTTATGTCAAAGAAGGTCCAAAGCGTCGAAATTGTAGCCAGAAAATCAGATAAATCCATTTTGGACATGGAAAAATTATGTAAATATTTAACAAATTGTATTATTAATGTAGACTTACATTCCCAAAAAATTTATTTTCAAGGCTTTTTGACGTAACTGAAATGTTCTTCGATTTTCCTCTTCCATTCTCTGGGGGAAGGTAGCCCCCTAAATGACACTATCAAAAATTGTTTTATTTTTTATTTATTTATTTTATTTATTTATATATTTATTTTCGATGTTCCATACACAAGACTTAAGTCTTATATTACAGTATGAAACTGAGCATATGTAAATACAATAAATCAGATCACAAAAACAAAGTTAACTTGGATTTAAGTTTGCGCTTTTAAAATATAAAATGAAATTTAAAATCAAATATAGTATAGTTACAAAAAGTTAACCAAGTTTAATAATAAAACCAGCTAAAATAATAATAGCTAAAAAAAAGAAATATGTACCCTGAAGAAATTAAAATTTACATTGTTATAGTATCAGACTTTATCAAAAAACAATATATTCATGTACAAAAATATATTCAACGTGAGAAATGACAAAAAATACTTTTCCTGAATTGACGTGCGTTACTAATGGTCTGAATTCTATAGGGGACTCCATTCCAGAGACTGACAGCAGTAATAAAGAAGTGGTATTTAGAAATCAGAGTTCGATGACCAAACGCTAGAAGTCTTTTACCTCTAGCAAGCGTTGAAAAGCTTAAACGTTCAAAGAGATGTTCAGGTTGATGTGTATATATAATTTTATGCATGAACAGTAAAGTGCGCACTCTTACATAATCATCGAAAGTAATGCCATAAAGGAAATATGGTCATATCTTCTGAGACCATATACGTACCGAATAATGTTATTAAAGGCCACGTTAAGTTTTCTTTTACTTACGCTATCGCAGCTGGTAAAAAGTTCACAGCCGTACAATAAAATCGGTATTAAGTACGATTTGGCAAGGATTATTCTAATTTTAATTGGAGTACAATACTGAGTTTGCCAGAGATTTCTTAACATTGAAAACGTTCGACCGCATGCAAAATTAACGTGATTGGACCAAGTGAGAGTGCTGTTAAAATATATACCAAGATTTTTAGCAGAATTTACAATATCTATGGACTGATTGTTTAATGTTAAAATCGGATTGCAATCAAAGTTTGATAACCTCTTTTTAATAATCAGGCACTTGGACTTAGTAGGATTAATTGCTAGACCATTAGCTGTGGCCCACTCGTAGACACGACCTAACTCCTGATTTAGGGTCCTCACACATTCATCAACGGCAGTATTGCAGCAGCTAATATAAAGCTGAACATCGTCCGCATACAATCTAATCCTGCAATGTTCGAGTTTGCCCTGAAGATCATTCACGTATAATGAAAAAAGGAGAGGACCTAAGATGGAGCCTTGTGGAACACCTCGAGTTAATGACAAAGATGTTGAAACTGAGGTAGACGTATCAACATATTGGAATCTATCGACTAAATATGAATATATTAGACCTGAGGCAGTTGATCCGAATCCAAACATATGTTTAAGTTTAAGACACAAAATACTATGGTCAACCGTGTCGAACGCTCTGGAGTGATCCAAGAGAACTAAAAAAGTAACATTACCGCGCTCTACCTGCTGTCTTATATCTTCAGCAACATCTAAAAGAGCCGTTATACAACTATGATTTTTCCGAAAGCCAGATTGCCGATCAGTCAGCATATTATTGGTCTCAAGATATTGTGTAACTTGATTATGGATTAATCTTTCAAAGACTTTGGATAAAAATGGCAAGATTGCTATGGGCCTATAATCAGAATTGGATTTAGGAATAGGAATAATTTTAGCCAGTTTCCAAATTTTTGGATACTGGTTGGTGGTAAAAATCTTGTTAAAAACAAAAGTTATGAATGGAAGAAGTTTTGGAATTAAAATCTTCAAAAACCTAGGATCTATTCCATCAACACCAACTGCATTGGATTTTATTGATAGCAGACTGGATAAGACATCAATTTGCATTACGTTGGTAAAACTGAAACTATTATGTGAGACATCATTAGCGAAATTGTAGTAATCAGTATTTGGTGACACATTCGGAATATTTATAAATTGATTATTTAGGGTATTAGCGTCGATAGCACAGGGTTCTTGACTACCAGGTTTGCCGATGCCAATTTCGCGAATAATTCTCCAAGTTTTTTTCGAGTCTATGGCAGTAGTGAACTTCGAGGCATAGTATTCCGATTTTGCTTTTTTAATTAACCCGTTGGTTATCTTACGTGCTGTTCTATATTCATCATGCATATCTGTGGTTCTGAAACGTTTCCATCTAGCATATAGAAAATCTCTGCGATTAATCGCTTGTTTTATGTCGGAAGTGAACCAGGGCTTATTATGCCTGTTTTTAATTTTTGTTCTTAAAGGAACCACAAGATCGTATAAGTAGTTCAAATTGTGTTGCAGAAAAGATAGCTGATCATCCACAGAAATTAAGCTATATAAAATGCTCCAATCAATTCTAAGATATTCTTCTTCTAACCTAATATAGTCAATGTTTTTAAAGTCCCGGTACCTAACAAGTTGTTCGGGAACATTTAATTGAAAATTATACGTCATGAAAATTAGGTCATGATGTGAAAAGCAAGAGGCAGAGAGTTGGTCATAAAGCAACACCTTCGAAATGTCACTCACAAAGAAAAGATCAAGAAGTGTGTTGCTTGTACTTGTAAAATGTGTAGCATTATTTGTGTTTGGGGAACTAAGACCAAGTGTAAGCATATTGTCAGGCAGGTAAGGGCTTACTAAAATATTTGAATTGAAATCGCCTGTAATAATCACATTTTCGTACGAGACCGTGTATGTTTCCAGAGCGATCATAAATCTCTCCATACAAATACGATTATTTGGTCTATAAACGCAACCTAAAAGTAGCTTCCTTCCCTCACAACTAACTTCCAGAATTAAATATTCTAACAGACTTTCAGAACTGTCGGTACCAGTACCCATAAAATCGTCTGTAGATTTACTGAGAACTTTGATTGCAATTCCCTTTTTTACATAAATTGCCACGCCTCCATAACCATTTCTATCAACCCTCCTGATATTGTAACCTTGCAAAGAAATCGATAAATCAGTGTATTCAGGCTTAAACCAAGTCTCAGATAAATCTAAACTCTTCAATCTTAGGTCTCAAGCTCTGGGCATTGATGTGACATATTTTAATACCTCTCCTTTGAGTGGCCAAAATTTTTACCATCAAACCAATCCCATCTCTAGAACGAACCCTATTATTATTATTATTGTTTAAGGTGTTCATTGATGTTAACTGTTATATAAGAAAAGGTAACGCACAAGGAGTATATTATATTCTCATTTCTCGATGACAGGATATGACTAAAATGAATAACGCACAAATAATTATATATCGTTAGAATAATTGGCAGTGTAATAATGTTATAAAAATGAAAAAACATAACAAAAATAAAAATTTCAGGCAAAGGCCAAGAATAATATGAGAGTGATATAATTGTTATATTAGGTTTGTATATAATTCTTTCTTTAATAACCCCAAAAATTTACTGTTTAGTGTTTTATGGCAAAGGTGATATGTCTCCTCCCACGGCATCACCTAGACTGACCACGACAAAATAGAGTTTTTATTTACTAAATATTTGGAGGTATTTAAGATTTGACCCGGTCGAATATAAAGTTCTTCGTCGTTTATAATTCCTTAAATTTGTCGTCGACAAATTGTTACAGAATAAGGGGAATAAGTGAAAGAGTTTGTTAAAAAAAATATTTCTTTGTTTGTAATATGAACAACCTGAATTGTTATATTAACCCTTTGTTGTTAAAAATCCTATTTTTTGAGTTTTTACTATAATTGACCCTAAGAACAATCAATGCTAGATTTAAAAAAAAATATTTACCCTAACTGTGTGTTTTAGTCTGTATCCATATAGATATACTATATATGTTTCGATTATGGTAAAGAAAAATGTTGGTATGTTGTGCTTTTATAAATTGGATCTATTTTTATTTCAGTAGTTTTAACACATGAAAATAATTTTTTTACAATAAAAGCAGACACTGCAAATATGTACATAAACAAACTAAAAATAATGAACCTAAAAATATTTTCTATTTACTTTTATTTATATTTTGTGTATACAAATTACAATCACAGCATGTATTATAAGTATCCAAATGGATATATATGTATAATGTTTTAAAAATCGGCACAGCTAAATAATACGTAGTTTTATAAATTATAATATTATGGGAAACTGTTTAACTTAATAAACACTTGCCTGTATTAAAAAGTTCTCAGTGGTTACGCTTTTTTGGGAAAATATTTGACAAGTGTGAACATACCTTAAGTCGATATTCAAATAAATTCTTTGACTTCTATACATACATACCCTGCCAACATTTTCTATCGCGGAAGAGACACTAACAAGTTGAAACTCATCTTCTGCGATATCATTTTCTCATCGTAGAAGCGTCTTCCGTATTGAGAAGTTGTACCCCCCGGAAGTAACTTCAAGAAGTCTCTTCTGCGTTACTTCAAGAAGTCGAATTTTTATCCTCATCATAATAAAAGTTGTTTTATTCATAATAATAACAGATAATTCACTCATATTGACTATGGGATAATTATCAAATTAAAAAATAATTAACAATTATGTAAAAACTACAACAATAACAATACAAAGTCACACTTTACCACTGACCGACCACATCAAAAGACAAAAATAACTAATCTCGATGATGTCGAAAACTTCTTTTTGCATTCTTTTAATTTTTTAATTTTAATTTGCGGTCACTGCGACTTTCCCAGAAGTGCATAGTGTTGTTTTTGTTTATTACATCCATAACGGCACGTCATTTTCGCCTGGTGTTGTAAACAACAAACTGTCTTCCAAACGTTGTCTGGATGATTAAAAGACGACTGCAATGTAAATTGTTATTGTGAAATTCAAACTATCTTCCAATTAAAGTCTGGAAGTTAGTAAGACGTAACGCCTTTGACGATGGACAATGAAAGAAACTTCCAAATGTTGAAAGGATACATATTGGTAACGCTAAAGCGTTTTTTAGCGCCTTGTTCTGAATTGAACAATAAAACCTTTTCGAAACAAAATAAAGACAATTTTTCTGATATAAAATTTTATTTCAGCGGATGAAATCTTCCTTATTTTTACTTATATTCTACTAATAGTTTTAGTTTACTTGACAATATTGATTTGAAGTATTTTGCTAAGAAAATGTAAATTGGTTTGTGCGCAGAACGAAGTTCACGAATCGATCTCTATTTGCTTATTAACTAAAGTTCTTAATATCATTTTACTTATGCATGTACATAGTCGATAACTGTTAAATCACACGACACATGATTTACATACTTACAATTTTATATATATACATACATGTACTTATACATAATTAAATAAATGAAAGAATGCAGTAACAATAATGCAAACCAGTTTCTTACTTTTCATCTTTACTCTTTTCTATGATTTTAATTATTTGGTTTGGATATTAAATTTTGATGTTACGAGGGTGCTTATTATATTAACACTTTGTGAGGCGATGACGCAAAAGTGAGACTTCTTAACATTCTAATGATAGCTTCAGCTTGACAGCAAACGGTGTGTAACTCATTATGGGTGAGAATGTGATTACCGATACAACGTCGAATATAATATTTACCTTGCTTAACCGCACTCTCCCATAACCCCCCAAAGTGTGGCGATCGCGGTGGTATACATTTCCAACTTATTCCATCATTACGGCATGAACCTTCAACATCGTTAATATGTTGTTGTGTGTTAAAGTGAGCTAGCATTTGTTTTAGCTCACGGTTAGCGCCAACGAAGTTGGTGGCATTGTCGGAGTATATAACCCGGCATTTGCCGCGACGAGCGAAGAACCTTTTTAACGATGAGATGAATGCTGCTATCGTCAAGTCGGGTACCAATTCGATGTGCACCGCCTTGGTTACAAAGCTAATGAAAACCGCTAAGAAAACCTTAATTGGAGGCCTACCTCTTATTTGTTGAGTTACCAAAAATGGTCCACAATAGTCGATATCTGAAACTTCGAATGCAAATGATTTTACGACTCGATCAGTCGGCAAGTTCCCCATAATTTGTTCTGAGATCTGAGGCGGAAAACGATAACATAATATGCAGTCATGAATTACTCTTTTTGCAGCATTTTTTCCATTGAGAATCCAATACTTTTCGCGTAATGTGTTGAGTAATATTTGCGCACCAGCATGATGATTTACTAAGTGATAATGACGAATGATAGTTATTACGAATGGATGTGTGGATGGTAAAAGTATTGGATGCTTTGCATCAAACGATAGAGTTGAATTTTTTATTCTTCCTCCTACACGAATCAAACCATTATGTATAAAGGGTGTAAATTGTTTAATTTTTGATGAATTACCGACGTAATTATGTATTTGAAACGATTTTAATTCGGCAGCAAAATGATTTTGTTGTATTAGGCGACATATGAAGAGTAGAGCATCTTCGATTTCTTCAGATGCTATTGGCTGTTTGGACGAATTTTTGTTAATAAAGCGACGAATGTAGACCACGATGCGTAGGAATTTATTATAGTTGTTTATATGTTTGTGATTAGTGAACGATTCTAATGATTGTGTGCATGCTAATGCTATTTTTTTGCGACGTTGTTCTAGGATGCTGTCCATACAAATAGAAGGTGCGATTGGCCATAAAGCTTTCTTTTTTGATGAATTCTGGACCACAAAACCACAACTGATTACCGACTAGTTCCTTAACCTTTGCTCCTCGCGAAACTATATCCGGTGGGTTCTTCGAAGATGGAACGTGATGCCATGTGAAATTTTTAGTCAGAATTTTTGTTACGCGATGAGACACAAATTGTGACCAACGATATGGTTCACCTTATATCCAAGTTAATGCAATGGTCGAATCAGCCCAACAATGAATGTTTCTCGGCTGCAGCGAGAATATCTTCAAAACATAATGTAACAATTCTGCTAGTAAAAGTGTTGCACACAGCTCTAGTCTTGGCAAACTTATTTCCTTTGTTGGTGCTACCCTGGATTTGGCGCATAGTAACGACGAAAAGACTTCACCATTTACATTGGTCACAGCGTAAATGCATGCACCGTATGCTCGAGTGCTGGCATCTGAAAATGCATGAATTTCTGTTGAGTTGATAATAGGTATGTACCGCGAAATGCGTAAGTGGTTTAGCGAAGCCAACTCGTTCTGGAAATTAAGCCATCTGGTATAAATTTCTTGTGGTACACTTTCGTCCCAATTTACCTTTAGCTTCCACAAATCTTGCATTAAAATTTTGCAACTTACTATGATTGGGTTCAATAAACCTAAGGGATCGAAAACACTTGCTAACTGCGATAATATTATTCGTTTTGATACTTTCAACTCTTTGTCTTGCACATTGTAGTTAAACAAAAAACAGTCTTCCTTTGGAGACCATTTCAAACCAAGTGCTTTTATATATTCTGTTTTTCCGAAACTTACAATTTCTTCTTTATCGCATTCTTTAACATCTTCAATAGTTTTGTCATTGTTTGATGCGAATTTACGAAGTGGGAAACCACCCTTTTCTAATAGTTCAGTTACCTGTTTCTTGATTTGAACAACATCTTCGATAGTTGATGCGCCAGTGAATAAGTTGTCTACATAAAAATCTCTAAGTGTGACAGTAGAGCCAATGGGAAAATGTATGGCCTGTTCGATAGCTAATTGTCGGAGACATTTTATAGCCAAATATGATGCGCTACTAGTTCCATATGTGACAGTTAACAGCTCGTACGAATCAATTTCATCAGTATTTGATTTTCGCCAAAATATGGTTTGCCATCTAGTATCTTGCTTGTCGATAAGAACTTGCCTGTACATTTTGGCTATATCTGCCATTAAAACGATTTTGTGTGCTCGAACTCTAATCAAAATAGTAGCTAAATCGTCTTGCAATGTAGGGTCAACTCGTAATACGTCATTAAGGGATAGTCCGCTGGACGTTCGGCACGACGCGTCGAACACTACCCGCAATTTGGTGGTAGAGCTATCGAGCTTTGTGACACAATGATGAGGGATGAAATTACGCGGTTCTGAAGAGTTTTCAATGCGAACCATATGATTAAGTTGTTTGTATTCCTCAATGAAATTTGAGTACTGATGGTGTAGATCAACATCTTGCTTTAATTTTTTCTCCAGACCAAGAAAACGATTTCGAGCGATGTTATATGAGTCGCCAAGACAGCTTGGGTCTTTTTTAAACCGCAATCTAACTATAAATTTATTGGTGATTGGACATCGGGTCGTTGTTTCAGTAAAGAATCGTTCGCATTCTTCTTCTTCGCTTGTAAATTGTGTATGTGGTGATGCATATATGTGTTCTATTAACCAAAAACGTTCTAGCATGTCGTCCAATTTGGGCTCATTGAGTGTGGCATGAAGCGAAGTGTGTAATGAGGACGATATATTGTGACTGATTGGTCCAGATACCACCCAGCCCAGTTGAGTTTTTTGCAAAATTGGTAGATTGCCAACTAATTTGATCTGACCTACCATAAGTAATTCATAAAAAATGCTAGCACCAAATAAACAGTCAATGTGACCAGGTTTCTCAAAATGCGGATCGGCCAAGTTTATGTTACATGGTATACTAATTTTGTTTTTCTCGACGACACTTGTGGGCTGAAGATGCGTAATGTGCGGTAATATAATTGCTTGAATGGTTGTACTATATGAATTTTGAAGCGATCCAATAACGATCGAACATGCCCCTAGGGATTTGACAGCTGCTGTTCCAATACCATGAATTTGTATATTTGATTTTTCTCTGCGTACTTGTAAGTGTTGTGCTATTTTTGACGAAATGAAATTTACCTGTGACCCGGAATCTAATAAAGCACGGGCCTTTATTTTGATGCTAGATGTTGTGCCAAGATTTACGATTGCAGTTGCCAATAGGACGTCGCTTTTAAGTTCAGTTGCTTGACATGAGGATGTTGAATTTTCTAGTGCCGAGGTCCCTTTTGTTGATTCGTATGATGTGAAGCATTACAAACCTGACATTTATGTTTAGATGGACAATTACTCATCATGTGATTCATTCCCAAACAATTTAAACACAATTTGTTGCGTTTTACCAATGCAAACCTATCTTGCGAGGCCATTTTTATAAACGATGCACATTTAAACGGACTGTGAATGCCTGCCTTGCATAAAGTGCATTTATTCGATTGTTCACTAGCAACGAATGAGGTTTTTTGTTTGCTTGAATATAATTTTTGTTGATGTGACGTTGACGAATGGTGGTTAGATAGGGCGGAGTCGATGAAACTGATGGTTTGACAGCGTTTTTCTAAAAAATTAGCCATTGCTTCCCAGTTCGGAAGATTAAATGAAGTGGAGCCAGTCTGATTAAATTTTGACGGTACTTCTTCCTCCCATAGAGCTTGCGTTTGTTTGTCTAAGCGTGATGTTACCAAGTACAGCAGAATTCCATCGGCGATTTGTATATTAGAGGCAAACCATTGCAATGCTCGAACGTTGGCGTTAATTTGGTCAATAAATTGACGTAGCGATGACACAGTAGTTCGCATGATCTTTTCCACTTCAAACATTTTACTTAGATGGGCCTGAAAAATGTATCTTTTATTATCATACCTAGCCTTTAACAATTGTATAGCTTTGTCGTAGTTGGTCCCCGTGATTTCCAGTGACTGAACGATGTTCGCAACATTACCCTTTAAACTCGATTTTAAATATTGAAACTTTTCAACCGGCAACAAATCTTTGTTTAGATGAACTAGTACATTGAATGTGCTATAAAAATCGGTCCACGCCTGCGGTGCTCCTGAAAATGTTGATAATTGCAAATTTGGTAGATGAGTGCGCCCAGACGCTGTTGCAGGCGTTTCCAATAGCGTGCTGTTGAGATTAGCCTCCAATTGAGACTTTAAAACTGCTATGTGCTCCACCAATTTTGCTTTGGTTTCAGCGTACATTTCTTTAACCGATTGTCGAATAGGGTCATCTAGTTGTGTTTCATCTAATATTTCTAGCTGAGATTGGAGCTTCTCAAACTGCTCATAACTGCGATCCAGTAGCGATATTTTGATCTCGGTATAGTGTATCGAAAATGTTCCGAGGTTATTTAAACCATTTTTTGCCGATTGAAAACGGCTTACTAATTGTGTTCTTTGATGTAATCTAAACCGAACATTCCGATCTGAGGGAACGTACCTCATCAGCATTTACTACGTTAACTTCGTTCTGCATTTCGAATGAAACTATTATTATTAGAACTGCGAATTTTTAGTCGGAGTTACAATATCCGGCTCGAAGGACCATTATGGTAACGCTAAAGCGTTTTTTAGCGCCTTGTTCTGAATTGAACAACAAAACCTTTTCGAAACAAAATAAAGAAAATTTTTCTGATATCATAAAATTTTATTTCAGCGGATGAAATCTTCCTTATTTTTACTTTTATTCTACTAATAGTTTTAGTTTACTTGACAATATTGATTTGAAGTATTTTGCTAAGAAAATGTAAATTGGTTTGTGCGCAGAACGAAGTTTACGAATCGATCTCTATTTGCTTATTAACTAAAGTTCTTAATATCATTTTACTTATGCACGTACATAGTCGATAACTGTTAAATCACACGACACATGATTTACATACTCACAATTTTATATATATATATATATATATATATATATATATATATATATATATATATATGTATACATGTACTTATACATAATTAAATAAATGAAAGAATACAGTAACAATAATGCAAACCAGTTTCTTACTTTACTCTTTGCTATGATTTAATTATTTGGTTTGGATATTAAATTTTGATGTTACGAGGGTGCTTATTATATTAACACTTTGTGAGGCGATGACGCAAAAGTGAGACTTCTTAACACATATAAAGGGTGTTTTTATAAGAGGTTGCTGATTTGAAATTTAAATAAAACACATGCCAAATTATGAAATTTCCAAAAAATATTTTTTATTTGGTAGATAATTTCTTGTCATTTAACATTTAAATATAATTTCGTGCATATGGCCACCACGACTATTTTGCACAGAGGTCATTCTGGAGGTCCAATTTTCGACCACCTTTTCAAGCATTTGGGGGCGTATTTCAGCAATGACACGTTGAATAGTGGTTTCCAAAGCGTCAATCGTTGCTGGTTTATCCACGTAAACCAATGATTTCAGGTATCCCCACAAAAAATAATCGAGTGGCGTCAAATCACACGAACGCGGAGGCCAATTCACCGGTTCATTTCTCGAAATAATATTGTCGTTGAAATGTTCTTTCAATAAGTCCATTGTTTCGCCCGCAGTATGACAAGTGGCACCATCCTGTTGAAACCCTATTTCGTTTACATCCATATCTTGAAGTTGTGGCACCAAAAATTCATTGATCATGATTCTGTATCGATTTCCATTCACAGTAACGTGTCGTCCTTCCTAATTTTTAAAGAAATAAGGACCGATGATTCCACCAGCCCATAGACCGCACCAAACAGTACATTTCTCGGGATGCATTGGTAATTCTTGAACGGCGTGTGGATTATCTTTGCTCCAAATACGGCAATTTTGCTTGTTGACATATCCATTCAACCAAAAATGCGCCTCATCACTGAAGAGAATTTTGCGGTAAAAAAAGCTGATAAACATTTTTAATTGAACACTGTTTTTGAAAATAAATTTCCACGATTTGGAAGCGTTGTTCTGGAGTTAACCTGTTCATGATGATTTGCCTAACTATACTGAGTAGAGACGTCACTTTAAACTGTCAAAACAGCTGTCAGACAACAGAGTGATTCGTATAAAAAAAACTTCATAAAAAACACCCTTTATATATATATATATATATATATATATATATATATGTATATATATATATATATATATATATATATATATATATATGTATATATATATATATATATATATATATATATATGTATATGTATATATATATATATATATATATATATATATATATATATATATATATATATATATATATGTATATATATATATATATATATATATGTATATATATATATATATATATATATATATATATATATATATATATATATATATAAATATACTATATATATATATATATATATATATATATATATATATCTATATATATATAAGTATATATGTTTTGTTACTTGGATTTTTATTATATATTTTTCTGTGCACTAAGCCAATGTTACGAAGCAAACAATTATACGCTTTGTGATTCGACCAAGAGAGAAAAAAAGCAGTCTGCACCCTTAACACCGATACTGAAATAAAAAACACCGAAATCGAAATTTAAAAATAATCCTGTCGATATCAAATTTCAATACCGATACCGGTATTCGGTTTCCAATCTTAGAAATAAAAATAAATGTATGAAAATAGTTACACAGCGAAATAAGCATCACAAATATAAAAATAAATGTATCCTTTACGCGATCCGATTCCAGAACTTGCGCCTTCACAATAAACTATTTACTAATTCTTTGTTTTTCATCCTTTAGTGTTTACAAATTAGCGCACCAAACAACCTTAACGCGACTCTAAACGACAACTTACATATGATGCCAGTAGTGGAAAATAATCGCCTCAATCCGCAACTGATAGATTCAAGTTGTAAGTATAATTTTATAATTTGCACATTTTCATTAAATATAATACCATACATGGACATTAGGGTGACAATGAAAAATCAACTTTTGATTTTTAAAGATACGTGAACAGATTATTGTAGCATTTGGTCTAAAAAACACATGCTGAAAATTTTAACCAAATCGGAGAACTTAATCACTTGCACCTTTGAGGTCAAAGTTCAACTTTTGGGAAACTCTATATTGAACTATAATGGAGCTAAAATATTCGTTCTGTATCTGAATTCAAATACAATTTGAACGGATTGTTATTCCACATACTATAAATTATGCATGCTAAAAAAATTAGCCAAATCTGATGACTCACTTTGAGGTCAAAGCTCAATTCTTGACAAATTCTCTATATTTAACTATAATTGATGTAAAATTTAATTTTTTTTAGAACTTTCAATAAAACTGTTGACAAACATGTGTTGAGATAATTTTTAAAAGAATTTTGAAATATTTGAAGTAAATTTAACCCTTTTGTGGAAGGGGGCCAAAATTTCTCTTTTTCTTAAATTAACTTAAAAAAATTCAAGAGTTTTATAAAAATATGTAAAATAATAATCTTGAAACACAAGATAAATTTTTTAATATACCGATTAACCCTATTGTGCTTTAGGTGACTGACACAATGACCCATTTAAAAAATGTTAATGCTTACTTACACTTTTTTAAGAAAAATCCCTTGTATTAAAATTGAATTTTTTTTATATTAATGTACTAAGGCATTTTTATAGGTAGTTATTACGTGTATTCATTTCTTAAATTTTGTAAAGAAGCATGCTTCGTATATTGTTGTCGATAGTTTTGTACAACTTGGAAAGAAACACAAATTATTTAAATTTAGATTAGTTCAGATTAAAAACATCTTACTTTAAATAGATATTGACGCTGTTTCTCATCTTTTGTGATCTTTTCATGATAGCCTTGCACAAGCTTAATACCTCGCTCGGCACAATCATTAAAATTTTTTAGTTTTTTTAATGACATCTTTTCCTTTCATATATTCCTCACAATCTTTCCAGGTAATTGGGTCCCTTTGTAAAAAATCCATTTGAAATTTCAAATCTCTTGAAAAGTTTTTTTCGTATTTTTAGAAACTAGTTCTATCAAAATTGATGAAATGTCGTTAGCAAAGAAAGTTGCAAGATTTTCTTTTTTAATAATTTTTTTTTATTTCTTCACCTTCTTCGAGGTCTTTATCTTCACTAAACATTAACATTTTTTCGATCAGTTTGGATTTAGTTTCTACGTTTACTCTATCATCAAATAAACTGAATGCTACGTATTCTTCATTAAGATAATAAAGGCGAGTAATGAACTTAGTAATGGCTCTATCCGCTATTTGCATATTTATTATACCCTGCAAACAAGAGTATTCACTTTTTCATTCCGTTTGTAACGCAGCGAAATATCTATCTGAGACCTCATAAAATATACTCATATATATTCTTGATCAGTGATGAAATCTAAGACGATTTTAGCATGTCCGTCCGTCCACCCGTCTGTGGAAATCACGATTCAGTCCAAACGAAAAGATCTAGACCCTTGA
Source organism: Linnaemya tessellans (assembly GCA_951800035.1). Classification (NCBI taxonomy): domain Eukaryota; kingdom Metazoa; phylum Arthropoda; class Insecta; order Diptera; family Tachinidae; genus Linnaemya; species Linnaemya tessellans. The sequence goes on along the minus strand of OX637533.1, from coordinate 84,174,391 downwards.
AATTTGGTATAAATATATATTGATGGATAGCACAGGTTAAGTTCGGAGATGGGCCAAATCGGGCAAGAGGGAAAAAAGTTCCCCAAAGAAGAACTAAACCAACCTCAAAAAAACAACATAATATTAAAAATTTTTTTGTAATTTTGTTAAACAAATGATATATTTTTATGTTAAAGAAGGTGCAACGCGTTAAACTTGGATCCATAAAATATAAATAATTTTTGGACCCCGTCCCTTTTAGTGGGCGTTATTATATGTAAAAATAGTGTAAAAATTTAACAAAATGTTTTACTTAAGCCTGCATTCCTTAAAAGTAACATTTTTAAGCTTTAATGAAGAAGCTGAGACGTAACCTGATACTACTCTGCCCTATCCAATCCTCCACCTTTGCCACCTAAATGACCCCATCAAAAGAAAAATGGTTTTTAAATTTTGTATATAATTATCTCAAACATTTATTTTTAAAGTTTTATGACAAAGGTGAAATGTCTCCCTCATAGCCCTTGCCAGAGCGACGACGCCAAAATACAGTTTTAATACCCTCCAAAGAGAATTAGACCGCATAAAGTATATATATTCTTGATTAGTGATGAAGTCTAAGATGGTCTAGTAATGTCCATACGTTCGTCAGTGGAAAACATGATATTGTCTATATTTGAACCCCGCCCTAACCTCGGCCATAACCTCGTATGAGATCAGGTCAGGGGTTGTTATGGACTGTGTTACATCGCTGATAGAACTGGGCGCTCAGAACAGGCTGACGTTATGCTGTGTGCCTGGCCATAAGGGCCACGCTGGGAACGAACGGGCTGACTGTCTGGCGAACAGAGGAGCCCATCGTAGATTCATAGGACCGGAACCCTTCTTTGGCATCTCAGGAGGATATGTCCAAGAACAGAATGACTCCTGGGCTCGAGTGGAGTTTAATCACCACTGGAAAGCCCTTCACGGCCTAAGACAGGCAAAACGTTTCATTACGTTATCTCGGAACAAATCCCAAAAATTAATTCTGATGGACAAGAATGACCTCAGATTATTAACGGGTTGGTTTACCGGACACTGCGGTCTCAGACGACACCAATTTACCATGGGCAATTCTAAGACCAAAGTGTGTAGACTCTGCGGAGCAGAGGATGAGACATCGGAGCACGTTCCCTGTGACTGTCCGGCAGTGGCGTCGTGCAGGAGGAGGTTCCTCGGAGGCAATTTCATGACTGAGGGCTGCACAAAAGATCCTTTGGGTCGCGGTGCTTATGGCCTCCTATAATAATAATAATAACATGATAAAGCCTGCAACTTCAACTAAACCACTTATTTCCAAGTCTGTGAATTGATTGCGGAATAGCACCCGACTTAAAAAATGTTATGAAATTAGGAGGAATTCCACCCAAAAATATTATAATCAGTTTTAGGAACTCTTTGTAGTCATTTCGAGGAAAGTCGTCTTTTACTTTTTTATACGCAAAGTCTAATATTACAGTGCATTCATCACCTAATATTTCTCTTATTTGAGGAATCGCTAACCATGTCAAATAATTATCTCTTTTATGTTCGGCCATTGCTTTTTAAATTTATTAAATAAACTTATTTCTGGGCCAGTTGAAGTACATATTTTTGTTTCATTGAAAACACCTGCTAGAATTATTTCAAACACATGGTGTCTGCAACTTAGAAATAGAATATCTTTTCTCATCTTTTTTTCTAAAATATTGCTAGCCCCTTTAGATTTGCCGGTGTTAGAAGCGGTTGTGTCAAACACAAATGCCTCGACTCTATCCAAAAGTTGGCTTTCTTCTAAAGGATCATAAATTGCTGAAGCTATTTCCACGCCAGCTCCAGATGGTATATCAGGAATATTAATTATTTGTTCAATATCGGGAGCGGTTGCAGTAATAGATAGCCGGTCTTCTCTTTTTCCTTATATGCCAGATAAAAGTTTCGTATCCCAGTGAATTATAAGTGGCTGAGTATTGGTTCTTAGTTTTAAACCGATTCATGTACTATTTGCTTTTCTAAAGACATCTCGTTGTTGATGAATAGAAGTGCGATTAATAACATACTCTGACAAGTCTACACCAACTGCATCCAAAACTGCAATTAGCATATGAACACTATCTCTAGAGCTTAATTTTAATTTATCTAAAACTGCAGCAAGTCTAGGTGTTGAAATCTCTTTAGATAGTCTTTTTCTTCTTAAGGTATTTTCCTTTTGTTAAATATTTAAAGTATCGGGACAACTCTGGCTCATTACTTCTATAATTTGATAGTTATCCTCAATAGATTCGCAGTTTTCTGATTCGTCAGAACTTGATACATTTGTAATAAATCCTTTTAAATTTGTATAAGATTAAAAAAAAAGTTACCTTTGAAATATTTTCCGCCGGAAAAGATATAATTTAATAAATCTCTTTTACCATTTTATAAAAAGTTGCATGCATTTATAAAAATAATTGCGAAATATAATGTGCCTGGTGGTAAACATTTTTTTAGTTATCGTTAAAAATTACGTTTTGAAGTTGAAGGAGCCACCTTTTATGTTTCTCTCCTCTTTCTTCTCTCTTTTTGAGGCTTTCACGTCTTTCTTTCATTTTCTTTAACTTTGCATCAACTTGCCAGCATGCAACCTTCTCGTCCCTTTTCTCTCTGTTTCAACAAAAACAATCTATCCTCTTCAATTTTCATCATTTTAAGAGCATTGGGATGTGCAATGTCAAATAAATCATTTAGTGCAGATTTCCATGCTTCTCTCTTTTGTTTGTAAATGTTGGATGTTCTGCTTTTTCGTCTATTTAATTCCCTCTATTCTTGGTAGAAGTTTGTTAGTTTCTTCTCGACATTTTCTCTTTTTAGAGTATGAGTTCGAGCTTTTTCCCAGAAAGTGAAACACTCCTCTACCACAAGTCTTACACTGTCTTTAACCTTTAATTTTGCAGTTTTTATATTATAAAATAGGACTCTGAGGCAATCACCTATTGATGGAAGTTTACTTCCAGTTAATTGACTTTTTTCAAACCCAACAAGATAAATTTCATCTCCTTATAATGGCATTGTTTAAAACTTTTATTTAATAACTTTTTGTTCGCAAAATTTAATTCACAACTTCACTTAAGCAGTCTTAACTCGATCGTTTAACGCGTCAAACTGATTAAAAAATGAAGCTTTGTAATTCCTTTTAATTTCTAGTAAAAAAAAATAAAGTAAATACAGTATGCCTTGATTTTTTTCTTTAAAATACGTTAAATTAAAATATTAACTGGTTGAATCTATAGACCTCAAGTGACATAATAATCTGCTCACGTATCTTGACAATTCCAGAAAAAAGTTTTGCCCATATACATATTTCATTGTCACCCTAATGGGCATACTGCATTACGTTTTTACTGCAGTAAGCGTTTCAGTAATCAGTAAATGCTTACTGGTAATGAAATATAATTGTAATTACCAATAAATTTTTACTGATTACTGAAAACAAATTTCAGTAATCAGTAAAGTTTACTGAATACTGAAAATAAATTCAGTAATCAGTAAATTTTACTGCTTAATGATTAGATTGCAGATTTACCAGGTACTCTCACTAGTACAACAATTAACAACACCAAAAACCACACGTATATTGTTGGTAGAAAATTTAGAGCTAATGTCAAAATCAAGGAAGAAGAAGCATAATTAACAAGGAAGTTTTAAGAAAAAAAAACATTTTATGTAGCTTGTATATAAACTTTTGACAGTAGTTCAACACGCACCAAAGAAAATTCAATACTCAGCTGCGCTACTGAGAGTACCTGGTAATCTGCCTTGATTGCAGTAGAGATTTTCAAATATTTTTAGACGTCTGTAAATTTGTGATTTTGAGAGACAACAAATTATATACATATGAGTCGCTTAGTTGAAGAGTCAGATATAATGTACAAGCCGGTTGAAAGCACCTAAAGCAGTGACAAACTCTTAATGTGTTCCACTTTTGTGGTTTTTCTTCTCCTGCAAAGTAACAAAAAATCGAGTCAGGCCTTTTTATAATAAGCCATCGATATATATATATATATATATATATATATATATATGTATATATATATATATATATATATATATATATATATATATACCTATATATATATATATACTTTTATTGAAAACAAACTATAAGATTGCTGAAGAACATAAACATAAAAGTGATATCACAATGCTTTTTATAAATTATGTTAAGGTAATCACTATATGTAAATCTATTGTAGGTGGTCCGTCAAGTCAACATCTTCATCAAAAGCAAAAACTTTTTGGCAAAATGGATTCGGTGGTAAATATGAAACCATAAATTTATAAAAAATAACCATATTATTTAAAAAATTTCTTAGCTCTGTCACCAAACACCACAGCAGGTCTCAAGCCATCAAATGTCATCTGCTCAACCTCAACAAAGTCAGTACGGGCAAAGTTCAGCTTGTGACGATGATTTAGGTAAGTTTTGAAGCATATCTATCCTTATGTATATATGTTTGTATGCACATGTATGTATACATATACAACCGTATTTATCGGATATAAGAACAAAGTGCTTATAAAACACATTTTCAAAAACAGCATGTCTTTTTAGTCATTTTTCTAACAAAAAACTGATATAAGAACATTTTTATCAAACACCAAAATTAAATTATGTATAGAACAAGTAAAAACGTTAGATTCGACGGGGTCGAATCTTAAATACCCTCCAAATATTATCAAGTAAATTTAAAATGTACCCTATTTTAAATCTCTCTTTTGAGAGAGTCATTCCGGGAATGGCCGTGGGAGATTTCCTGAAGATGTTAACAAGCTGTTAACGAAATATTGAATAAAAATTATATGAAATAATATATTATTGAATAATTTGTATTTCCTGAAGATATTAACAAGCTGTTAACGAAATATTGAATAAAAATTATAAGAAATAATATTTTATAAAAAACCTCCACAAGCTTGATTAATATTAGAATAAACTGATAATGTACTTATGTACTCGTATATAAGAAACAACTTTATGAATGTATATATGTATGCATGTCTTATTAACATGATTCTTACTTTGAACTTTCATTGGCGTTCACACAATACATGTCTTGTTGACGACATTTGCTTACAACTATTTTCAGACTTGAAACCACGTAGGCGAAAGCAAAACTGACAGTACATGCGCAGGAGTACTTGTTACTTTTCCCCTCGTCTCCTCGTCTATAAAGTAGCAATCGGCATGACATGCATCGTCTGAACACAAACTTACCGAGAGTTCAAAGACTAATATTGATCAATATTTTCCACCTTTATTTAGAAATTTATTTATTTATTTATTTAAATTAGTCTATGGACAATTTTCTTACAGACTATTTAAGCAGAATAATAAATAAATAAATTAAAATAATATAAATTATATATTGCGCTATTTATAGAACATAAAAAGTTAATGATTAAAAAAACATATGACGTTACGTTTGATAATACAAAGGTTCTGCGAAAAATCTATAAAATGACACATTTCATTAAAGCAAGTATGTACATGGTTTTCTAAGAGGATCTGACATTTCATAGTTAGTACGACAAGCTGCAACATATAGTGGGTTAAAAGAACGAAGTGAACGTTGAGGAATATTGAAACATACGTTGTTCAGTAAAAATTCGGAGTTGATGTTACCACTGAAAAGATTTACCATAAAAGAGGTGTTGAGCATTGTTCTCCGGCTTTTTAAAGTAGGAAGATTAATTTCAGCTAATCTCGTAGATCTATGACTTTATTTTGTACTAAAATTGAGAAATAGTGCCGTTTTTTGCTGCGAGTATATCTATCGCACACAGTTTTACACAACATTTTTCTAAAAGGGCTATTAGACACGCATACTTGTCTGCAGACATGTGTGATGGCATACTTTGTGTTTTGCTATTACACTATCGAACACTGGCGGCATACTTCAGTACAAAGAAATTTTTGAAGCGAAAGCATGGCAATGAATCGGAAAGTTTAACGGCTATTTTTCTTTATTAATTTTATCTATCTATCTTTGTTAATCTATTTTTATTAATTTTTCTTTTAATTTATTGTATCCCATAATTTTTAATTGCTTATTGTGTTATAATATTAGACGAGTATGTTGGTATGCGACAGACATCAGAAAATCAAAAATTTTTGAAAACCAACATACATGTCGGACGTACTCGACATACATGCTATTAGACAGTGAGATTTGGTATGCCATCACACATGTCTGCAGACAAGTATGCGTGTCTAATAGCCCTTTAAGATTTCCAAAAAATTGTTTATATTGTTTTTTAATTTTTAGAAGAAACGGGATGTTTCGTGTGTCGTGTCCATAACTAGTTTTTGAATAAGATCCGTTGTGCAAAGTGATGCACATACATATGTATATATCTTTTTCTAAACCCGAGAAGCCACAATTTCCCTCAAATTTTTAACAGATGCATAAATATGTACATAAGTATATGCATATCAGAGAGAGAGAGAGAGAGAGGGAGAGAGTTTCGAATGTACATCTGAGTTAGCAGCATAAGCTGATACCATTTCAGTTTCCAAAACCCAACAATTGAACTTTGTTAATATCTTTTATAAAAAACAAAACTATTTGTTAATTTTTTTAACTAGGTAGTTCTACCTAATTGTAAATAAGTATTTACCCATCGATTTTCATGAATTATGGTACATTTTATTTCTATTATATGCGGTCTTATAAATAAATGCTTAAATTAATGGTGATTTCTTTTCTGAAAAAATGTTACTTTTTATCACTGTTTTCCTAAAAAACTACAATTGGGTGCATTTTTAAAATAAAAGTACTTTTTCGTAAGAGATGATAGATTAATTTCTTATAAATTCACTATTTCCAAATGCTATAATATTGCCATTTTTTATTGAATAGTGCAAAATATGTAGCATTCTTTTTTAGAAAAAAAATCGACAAAAGCTTTGCTACTTTCCATTTTTTGAGAACTTTTAGAAGTCAAAAGTTTTATAATTTAAAAAAAATATAATTTGCTTTGCAATGACTCCAAAAATATTAGTTATATTAATATGTGGGGTATTCACACTTTGTGCTATTTAGTCATATTGTCATAATATTTTAGACCAGTTTAAAAAAGTTGTTGTGCTGCATGCAAAAAAGTCATAAAATAATAGCACTCTTTCAGGTATGTTTTTGTTTTGTCATAAAATAGCTCTAGAGATCTGAGTCGAACGGCTTAAAATCTTTAGGCGATAGTATATGTTTGTCGCCGTTACTTATAAATGACTCACAACTAAAAAATGGCTAAAAAATTATTCATACCTATATGTCTGTACATTAAATCACATTTTTATAACATAAAAAAATTAAAAGAGAACTAAATCGCAAAAACTAAATATATACATGTGAAAATTTATTCTCTTTTAAGTTACGTAGCTGGCAGCCAATGAACGTTTTTCCGTATGCCGCCGCAAAAAAAAATTTATTCAGCTCATATCAAGCCAGCAGCTGTTTTAGTTTATACATACGAATTGATTTAGATATTCTTGTGCACCAGAAGACAAATTTAATAATATTACAATTATCTTTTGCTTTGATAACATCTAATTACAAGTGTCTTGTTTTTTATCAGCTGATCGATGTTTGAAATAGCATACTAAGTTATGACGGTTTGTTCACACTAGTCATATTTTTAGGAGGGTATTAAAACTGTATTTTGGAGGGGTCTCTCTGGCAAGGGCCGTGGGGAACATTTCATCTTTGCCATAAAACGTCAAAAATAAATATTCGGAATAATGAAATGTAAAATTTATTGAAATTTTTTTTATAGGGTTATTTAGGGGGCAAAAAGGGAGGAGGGGGTAGGGCAGAGGAGTACCAGGTTACGTTTCAGCTTCGTCACTAAAGCTTAAAAATGTTATTTTTAAGGGATGTAGGCTTAAATATTTAATACAATTTGTTAAGCTTTTACACTATGTTTGTATATAATAACGCCCACTAAAGGGGACTGGAGTCCAAAAATTAATTTTTTTGATTTTAAGTTTAACGCGTTGAAACTTCTTTAATATAAAAATATATATTTGCTTAACAAAATTACAAAAAAAAAATTAAAAAATTATGTTGTTTTTTAGAGGTTGGTTTAGTTCTTCTTAGGGGAACTTTTTTCCCTCTTGCCCGATTTGGGCCATTTCCGAACTTGACCTTTGCTATCTTTCAAGATAATTTATACCAAATTTCAAGACTCTGACGGACGGACGAACATCCTTAGATCGTCTTAGATTTCATCACTGATCAAGAATATATTTACTTTATAGGGTCTCAGAGGGATATTTCGCTGCGTTACAAACGAAATGACAAAATTAGTATACCCTGCAATTCTTTTTTGGAGGGTATACACATAAAAAATACCCGCTCTGCCAAAAAGAAATTTGCGAAGAAATATTTTTGTTGTATATTGTTCTAAATACTCATAAGGACAAATATGGGCTACATATTGTTTTATATGTTTAGGAAATAACGCACTTTCTTTGTAAAAACGATAGCAAAATTTTTACTTTTTAAATATGTTAACCTCAACTCATAGCTTTCAACTGACTAATTGGTTTTTTTTTACAGATTTTGATTTTAATCTAAAAAAATTTTATCTCTTTCAAATTTATGCCTTTGAACTGATTGATACCATCAATTATCCTTATAAAGGGTGTTTTTATAAGAGCTTGCTGATTTGAAATTTAAATAAAACACATGCCAAATTATGAAATGGTCAAAAAAAATTTTTTATTTGGTAGATAATTTCTTGTCATTTAGCATTTAAATACAATTTCGGGCATATGGCCACCACAACTATTTTCCACAAAGGTCATTCTGAAGGTCCAATTTTCGACCACCTTTTCAAGCATTTGAGGGCGTATTTCAGCAATGACACGTTGAATACTGGTTTCCAAAGCGTCAATCGTTGCTGGTTTATCCACGTAAACCAATGATTCCAGGTATCCCCACAAAAAATAATCGAATAGCGTCAAATCACACGAACGCGGAGGCCAATTCACCGGCCCATTTCTCGAAATAATGTTGTCGTGGAAATGTTCTTTCAATAAGTCCATTGTTTCGCCCGCAGTATGACAAGTGGCACCATCCCGTTGGAACCACATTTCGTTTACATCCATATCTTGAAGTTTTGGCACCAAAAATCTATTGATCATAATTCTGTATCGATTTCCATTCACGTTAACGCGTTGTCCTTCCTCATTTTTAAAGAAATAAGGACCGATGATTCCACCAGCCCATAAACCGCACCAAACAGTACATTGGTAATTCTTGAACGGCGTGTGGATTATCTTTGCTCCAAATACGGCAATTTTGCTTGTTGACATATCCATTCAACCAAAAATGCGCCTCATCACTGAAGAGAATTTTGCGTAAAAAAAGCGGATAAACATTTTTAATTGAACACTGTTTTTGACAATAAATTTCCACGATTTGGAAGCGTTGTTCTGGAGTTAACCTGTTCATGATGATTTGTCAAACAATACTGAGTAGAGACGTCACTTTAAACTGTCAAAACAGCTGTTAGACAACAGAGTGATTCGTATGAAAAAAAAACTTCATTAAAAAACACCCTTTATAACATATCTTTCCTTTTAATATACAGGGTGGCTGATGAACTTTGCTACATTAAGAAACCCAAATAACTTTTTGTAAAGTTTATGTAATGTAATTTGAAAATAATATATTTTTATTAAAGTATTTCATGAAATTTTGAAAATAATTTAATTTAAATGGCCTCCACCCTCGGTGACGCATGTGCGACCTCTTATCAAAAAGTTTAAATCATCCAAATTTCTCGGTTTTCTTTCGTAAACTTCCTGTTTGCAATAACCCTAAATAAAACGAAATGCAGTAAGGTCAGGAGACGTGGAGTTTCTTGAAGTCAGCTTATTTGGAAATTTTCGACGTAATTCTGTCATAACAGGTGTCGGTATGTGACAAGTTACCCCATCTTATCGAAACCACACAGAGTTGAAAGGGATTCTCTTTTGGCGTAGTTCTGGAAGAAAAACTCTTTCAACATCTTTAAGTAACGGTCTCCATTGAAGGTAACAGTTAGACTGTTTTCTTCGAAGAAGTAAGTTCCCACAATGAACCTTGATGAAACTGCACACCACACTGTGACACCAAGTGGATGCAATTGAATATCATGGAATATCTTTTTGTTAGAACTACTCCATATTTCACAATTTTCTTTATTAATGTTGCCGTTTAGATCAAAATGTGCCTCGTCAGGCATAAAAATGCAGTTCAAGATGTTTTCCATTCCAAGAGAATCGCCAAGTCTGCTGTGTTCAGTTTGCTTGTTAATTGAATCTTATATGGAAATTGATGCAAATTTGTCTGCGGTGACTGTCTGCTGACAACCATTTGAGCAGATAAGCTCCTCGTCGAAACTTGGATTGAATTGTATGGCAGGTACAGCAGTGATAGTTTCCTGCGTCCGAACTGAGGAATTTTGATGATAAGGCCTTCTTGCGATTGTGCCTCGCTCGGTAAAATCATTCACGAGCCTCATTATAGTCCATCTGCTAGGGGAAGTGGCCCCAAACATGCGCCTATATTCTCTTTGGACTGATACTACGGATTCTAAAGCGTGAAAGCGGCGCACTATCCAAATTCTTGTTTCATTGTCCCAACTCTCTATTTTCGTTAAATCTAAATATCAATCTATAAAATAAAAATGGAACTCCTTGGTTGCACAGAAAAAATGTTATTCGATTTTTTTGTAGTAGCTTTCATCAGCCACCCGGTATATGAAAACTTTAAACAACATTTATTTTGTGTGACCTTAACTCCTATTTTTACGAAATTGTGAAATACATTTCACACAAACACACATCGTCACGCCAATCTTGTATAGTATAAAAAATAACGGTTTTTATTATCAAATTATAATTACAGTTTTTATTATGATCAATCCATTTTTTGTCATACATTTGCCTTCTCCTGTACAGTTACAATTATTTTTCATAGACTTTCTACTTGTGACCATCATTATGTACTATGTAGACAAATTAGTTATAACCGTATCCTAACAATCAGCACATCTTAAAATTTTAAGGATTTTGCATTCCCATTTAAATTTCATAAAAGATCGTACGATTTCAAACTCTTCGTTCGATTTATTCAATATTTTCTGGCTTGTAAATGAATTATTAACCTTTTATCAACTAAATTGTAAAAATATTAAAGTAATTTATAGGACAATACTGCATTGCCAACCGGCAGCATTAAAAATATAACTTTTCCAATAAATCCAAAACCACTTTTTCGACAAAGCTCTGATCCTTATATATATTTAGTTATTATTTGTATATAGCAACTTACATTTTATCTATTTTGCATTTAAGGTTTTGATCCGTTTATAGAAACTCAAAAAGCATTAGCTGAGTTAATTGAAAATGAGGAAGAACAAAATGTTGGGACATCTTCTTCAGAATTATTAAATCATAAACAAGTAAATAATATGAATCAGCCGCATCAACAACATATGATGGAATACATGCAACGGGCACGTATGCCTCCTCCTGGATTTAATCATGTTAGTAATTTCACTGGTTATGGGGTCGTCCCGAGAAATCAAAATAACAAAGCTTTGGCATTAATGAACTTTTCAAATAATTGTGGAACATCTGCTCAACATATTCAGCACCAACAACAAATACAAGTTCCCAGTAACACATGGGGTGCACATTTAGGGAATTACCAGCAACACATTAATGAACAACAGATTCGTCAGTTAAATTCAAACCTAATGCAAAATGACAACAACACAAAAGGTAAGCATTCAAAATTTGTAACAAAACTAATTATGAACGTCTACGGTCATATTCATAAAGAAGTTCTAAACTTCACTATAGTTACTAAATACTTTAAAAATTAAATAATACTCTTGCTTTATACTGCAGAAAATTTTAGGCATGGAAACTGGCGGTATTAGTGTTGGAATTAAAAAAAATTTTCATGTAGTTTTTTATTCTCCTTATGAAACCTTTTGCAGCTTATTGCATAACCTAACAAGAGGAAAATGATTACAAAAGCTTTAATATTGACTAAATTTGCAAAGATTTTTGAAGTTAAATTTTCTTAAAAAATTTTATGAATATGGCTGCTAGAATTTACCAAATAAATCGTTTATCTTTAAACAATGATTTAATACGTTATTCAGGTTATATTGGCAATGATTGGACAGCTATGGATCCAGCAATACTCTCGTTTCGACAGTTTTCCTTTCCACCTCAAACACAAGTAACAGCCCAAATGCAACCCCAGCAACAAGAAATGTTTCTACAACAATTGGTGCAACAACAGCAGCAACCAGGTAAAATTAACTGAAATTATTTAATAGAGAATTGAGAAAATGTTTATATTATTTAACCAAAAGAATAAATATATCTACATATATTATGTTCAATAGATGATTCGATTGAATAAAGTACTTGGGGATAGAAAGAATGATTTTTTAAGAGCTTTCGGATTTGATCTAAAAGCAATCACATAAAATTTAGGGAAATGTATGAAATTTTTGAGTCGATAGAACGATCTATAATAAATAATTTAGTGTTTAAATATGATTTTATGTAAATGCTGCAAGTTCGCAGTAATTAGACAGAGGCCCAATTGTCACTACGTAGAAAATTTTGCGAAAGGATTTGGGTGTAAAACCTTTTGAAATACACCGGTTGTAAAAATTTTAGCCACACGACCTACCACAACGGCTAAGTTTTGCTGAATGGTTGCTGGCTCATTTGTGGTTGAATGGATACGTGAGGGACTTGGCTGAGATGTGGTTTCAACAATGCCACAATGGGGAGGCGAATTCAGTGAACAATTTATTTAACGTACCGATACCAGCGGATATGTTTTCGTTTGTATCATTTGAGGCATAGCCGTGGTCAACATTTACATAAAGTCATCTTTAAATATTGAATTATATACATTGCTCGGTAGAAATTGGTTCAAATAAATATTTCATACATTTCTCCAGATTTTGTTTATTTTTTTAATCTGCCAGGGCTTAAAAATCACTCGGTATACTTTTGGTTTCTATCGTTATGTCAAATATAAATTAATATAGTGCATTAGATTGGTTTGAATTGCACTACAATTCACACTTTTTCAATTTCCCGTCTATTACTTGAAAGGCCAATACTACTCGTGTGAAAAGGCATATGTCAGTTGATCCCTGTCAAAATTTGAGCAAGCTGCGTCATTTGGTTTGTGTTGGCATCCGCTGATAACAGAATACCATGAATGTGAATTTCGTGTCCTCATTAAGCATTATTTTTTGCGGAAAAAACCCATCAACCAAGGCTAAGCTTGAAAATATTATGGAACTCTGCATCATACATTTCCCTGTTAAAGGAGTTGTTTACTGGATATGCCAAACGTCCTCGACACCAAGCTAAGGTCTGTTCATCGGAAACAATTGAAAATTTCGCTATATGCTTTTGACCGATCGAAGATTGAAAGTGAAAGAAATAGACACCTCATATCTCTCAGTGGTTTCAATTTTGAATGATCTCTTCGGTATGAGTAAGCTTTCCGCAATATCTGTGCCGCGTTTGCACACAATCGACCAGTGCACACATGTGGAGTTTCCACGGCAAAAATCAATGAATTGGGCTAGGAACTGTTCCCTCATTCTGGCTATTCTCCAGATTTAGCCCTGAGTGACTATTTCTTATTTCTAAACTTAAAACGGCTCGGCGGAAAGAGATTTGATTCCAGCGACGAAATCATCTCAAATAAATTTCACATTTTGAAACGTTGAGCTAACTATGTACTCAAAGGAGACTATGTTGAATAATAAAATAACTTTTAATATAAAAACCTATGTTTCGTTCAAAATGTCACGAACTTAGTTATGGTTATGCTATAACTCATTTGAGGTTTAATGAGACATACTAAAAACAAATATATAATTTCATGAATTTCTTGCGAAAATGTTGTATAGAGCTTTTGCAAATCGTACTACACACTCGAAGTGCGCATTAAATGTGTATCCGCGACAGCAGTTCTGCATGTGTAATTAAACCATGACTTCAATCTAGTATTCATTCCAAGCAGTATTATATTTTCTACCATTTCCGGCATGGTATCGAAATTATTGTCAAGAAAGCAGATTTTCCAATTGAAATGCCTAAAGTCGTTGATCTCAGTCGTTTCCAAGTTCTACAATCGAAAATTAAGCAAAAATTTTGCAATGATCCGAATTTCCGAGAGGTGCGCTGACATCCGTCATATATTTGTCTGGGTGTGAACAAAGAAAAAGGTCGAAGGTATTATGCTGGTCTACTCGTATCAATACCGAAATATGTGTTGCCCCATTCATTAACTACGCGAAGTGGTTATCGGCTGCCAAGCATAATGGTCTTCTGAGGTTATATGTATCGAATGACGTAACCAAGATGAATTATGAACATTGAAATCACGCAACAACGGTTTCACTGTTCGTATAATTTTTAGGATCTTCGATATGGAATCGGAAAGGGCGTCGAAGTTGAAGATAGTTTTTTCCCGTTCCGCGTTTGGAATTCTGTAGAAAACCGAAATGCAAAAAATGTGGCCCGATTTTGAATTTATCCCAAAGATAGTTAAATTCTTATTGCTGACGCTGGCACACAACTTCATTACGTATGTAGATTGCAAGTCTCCTATGAAGAATAAATAGGTATAGAAGGTGGATCAGCATTTTCAGACGCTTGAGTTTCAAATAAGACAAAAACATCCGGTCGATGGAGACGAATGTGGGGATACACAGAGAAAAAATTTGCCCGCGGCCCGCGTATATTTCAGAAATCTATTCTAAAACGAGGACAATTTTCATCATATTAAAGGAATCAACGCCTCATACAAAAGTTAAGACTTCAGAGCTTACTTTAATATACAAATTGAATCAGTTTGTATTATATTAACAGATTTTTGAGGTGTAAAATTATGTTCAAAAAATAATCACTTAATGTGCGGTTAAAGTAGAGGTTTGTCTACTTTAAAAATATTCGTTTAAAAAATGTTTTGGTATACAAATATTTGTAACAGGAATTATAATAAATCTACTTATATATTCTACTCTATTCCCCACCAAAAATAAAGTGAACAAATTAAAGGGAAAAGTAAAAAACTCGTTGGGATAAAAAACATTCATGACAACAGAAATTTAATTTTAACATGAAACTATTCACGGGAAATTTTGTCACAATTGCAAAATTTAAGGAAAAGGTAAACATTTCGAAGGAAAAAGTATAGGATTGAATAATAATTATTTAACACGGAACTAGCATCGCCTTGCAAATAACTATTGAAAATATATTTAACTGGTAATACGCAAACCATGAATATATGAAATGTGGTAGACGAATAGCACATACGCTAGTTTAAATATAGGATACTTTTTATCGAGTAAAAACGGGAAGAATTTTGTAATTTAGGTACTCTATTGATACTTGGTAAATTTATCATGCGTTGAAGTAAACTGTACTTTCGAGGCATAAAGGCTTGTACTTCTGGTTTTCTATTCCCTTCACTACTTTTCCTTTCTCCGATAGATTTTGATATGCAAAAATTGACACGTAGATTACTTCGATGGACAAAACCTTGTACTTATTATATTCTTTTATTTTAGGTGTTTTCGCTATATAAATATATTTCGCATGCAAATACTTTCAATGTACGAAGGCAGGACTTTTTTTTTGTTTAGGAGTAGGACCAGCACTCAGGGGATGACCCCTACATATGCAATGCATTGCGCCGGAACTGAAAACGAGGAGATAGTATTGAGGGGACAGATTAGGAAAGATGAGACGATTGTTTTTTTTTTTTTTGTAGCGATTTCAACCTTTTTACTTCGCCGGCCAATTTTTGCTACAGGGCCGACGAAGGTGGGTGTTTTTACTCTGCTTTTAGTACATGATAGTGTCAGTCGCTGCCAATTATGTTCAGTGATCACTGACTATGCCTTCATCATTGAAACGGACTTGCAACAACTAACACAACCACGCAATAATGCTGTTCAGAAGAATTCAACACAATATTTCATGACTCAGCGCGGGCTCGATCTCACGATCCTCCGCTTCATAGTCTCGTGTTCTACTACTTGAGCCAACAGCACCCACTTGAATAAAAGATAATGTATAATACGAAGATCACCATTACTTGTGACCTCTTTATGACCTAACTGATATCGTTGCAATAGCATTGTAGTTAAAAGGATGGTTCAAAAAGCTTATGTATGTTTAATGTAACAGTTCTCATAAACATTTAATGTTTATGAGAAAAAATTATGCTTATAACATTCTTAGTTGGCAAAATTTCTTCACAAAACTTGTCATATAAGCAGTTTATTACATTTGTATTTATAATTTATTTTATTTCTTTTCTTTCAGGGTTCACTTCCCAATCACAACAACTAAGTGGAGGAAATATTGGTATGCCCAGTACAATTATGAATTCGCAACAAAGTTCACAAACACATGTTAACGCAAATGTCCAAGGAATGTTAGAATATTTAAAAACACATCAATTTGTTTAATTAAATCTATTTTGTATAAATACTTAAAAAATTATAAGTTAACAATCAAATAAAATTGTTGTCTTCATTACGATGCGTATTCACTGTTTTTTTTTTTTAAGTAGTACCAGCGCTCTGGGATGGCCCCTACATTTGCAATGCATTGCGCTGGAATTAAAAAGGAGGGTATAATAAGGAGAATACAGATGAAGAAAGATGAGAAGACAGAGAATTTTTTCTAGATTTTTAAACTTTTTACTTCGATGGTTAATGTTTAATACAGGGCCGACAAAAGAGGTGCTGTTGCTCTGCTCTTTAGTACATGAAACATACTCTTTAGTACACGACATAGGCCGATAACAACTAACACATCCATGCACTAACGTTGATCAGAAGAATTCGACACCATATTCATGACTGACAGCGGAGTCGAAAACGGGGCTTACGGCTTCATATACTCATATATTTTATACCCTCCAAAAAAGAATATGGAGGATATATTCACTTTCTCTTTTCGTTTGTAACGCGGCGAAATATTCATCTGAAACCCCATAAAGTATATATATTCTTGATCAGTGATGAAATCTAAGACGATCTGAGCATGTGCATACGTCCGTCCGTCTGTGGAAATCACGATTCAGTCCAAACGAAACTAGCTAGACTCTTGAAATTTGGTATGAATATATCTTGAGGGATAGCACTGGTTAAGTTCGGAGATGGACTAAATCGGGCAAGAGGGAAAAATGTTCCCCTAAGAAGAACTAAACCAACCTCTAAAAAGCAACATAGTTTCCAACGTTTTTTTGTAATTTTGTTAAGAAAATTATATATTTTTATATTAAAGAAGGTGCAACGCGTTAAACTTGTAGCCATGAAATAAAAAAAAAATTTTGGACCCCACCCCCTTTAGTGGGCATATTATATGCAAAAATAGTGTAAAAATTTAACAAATTGTTTTCCTTAAGCCTACATTCCTTAAAAATCATAATTTTAAGCTCTAATGACGAAGCTGAGACGTAACCTGGTACTACCCTGCCCTATACCCACCTCCTCCTTTGCTCCTAATTGACCCTATAAAATTTTTTTTTTAATTTTATGAAATTTTTTTATTTGACACATTGTTGTCACAATACTATTATATATAAATGAAATATATTTGTTGGTGGTTAAGCAATGTCTATCTGCATTTCATTGGTGCTTTACCAAATCGTCAGTAGACTTTAACCACAGTTTTGAAAAGTTGAAAACCTCTTATGCATATACTTCCGAAAACCATCTGAGAATTCACAACTTGTAAATTACAAATTATTTTCAAAAATAACAACAGAACTGTGGTTAAAGTCTACTGACGATTTGGTAAAGCACCAATGAAATGCATATAGACATTGCTTAACCAGCAATAAATAAATTTCATTTATATATTATAGTATTGTGCAACAATGTGTCAAATAAAAAAATTTCATAACAGTTGATTTAGATTTTATTTTTCATTTTGCCTTATAAATACTTTTCTTGTTATCTAATGGATTTCTGATTGTATAAAGGTGTAGAAAAATAAAATAGATTCATATCAAATATACTTTATTTGTTGGTTTAGTTTTGTATGAGTTTCAAGGCCTACTATTCTTGTTCTGTTGTTATTTTTGAAAATAATTCGTAATTTACAAGTTGTGAATTCTCAGATGGTTTTCGGAAGTATATGCATAAGATAAGAGGTTTTTAACTTTTCAAAACTGTGGTTAAAGTCTACTGACGATTTGGTAAAGCACCAATGAAATGCATATAGACATTGCTTAACCACCAACAAATAAATTTCATTTTTTTAATTTTGTAAATAATTATCCCAAGCATTTATTTTTAGAGTTTTATGACAAAGGTGAAATGTCTCCCCCACAGCCCTTGCCAGAGCGACCTCGCCAAAATACAGTTAAACATATTAAATTTACTTACTAAATATTTTGAAGGTATTTAAGATTCAACCCGGTCGAATATAACGTTTTTACTTGTTTAAATTATTTAAAATCGTATTCCCTGTATTCCTCGAATAATAAACAATGTCAGACAAAAACTTATGCATAAATAAAATTTTAAAATACAAGTATGTCCACTCAAGTACTGTATAATTACATCAGGAAGCTATCGTATAGAGATTATCAGCAGTATCCACAAAAAATAAAGTAGACTTGATCAACACTTTAAAATAAATTTTCTATGAAATTTTTACTTTAAAGCACACTTGAAGTACACATTAATTTTTGTGAATACAGCAGTATATCTCCACTGCATGAATGGATTTATTCCAGGGTTCATAAGAATTCGTGTATGAACACTAAAATTTATAAACATGTATATGATAAATTATCATGAATGAAAATGTAAAAAATATTTGTTTTATATTTGCGTTCGAGAATGAACCGATAAAATATTTTCTAGTTATTCGCACACATGTATGAATACACTAGTTTATTTTCTCAGCATACATATACGCGTATGAATATAGCAAAATAAAAAACATTCAACATTCAAACTTGACTTTCGTATTTATCGCTCTCAGTAATGTGTATGTACAAAGATTTCATTGGTTGGTTTTATCAAGTTGAATATACATGAATAACAGAATTTGTGTTGAAAATATTCACGAACAAAAATTTCTACAGCGTTTAATGTACATGAATAACAGAATTTGTGTTGTAAATATTCACGAACAAAAATTTCTACAGCGTTTAATGTACATGAACAGCAGAATGTAATTTAAAAATGTTGGCGAATAAAAATTTCTAAAGCGTTGGAATGTACATGAATAAAAAAACTATTTAATATGTACATGAACATGGAAATGATAGTGTGGTGAATGTAGATTTTGATTAACGTACAGTATGTATATGGAAATGGATAAAATAAGAACACGTGTAATCTTACTTTGTGCAATTGTAGAATTATGATATGTTGAATTATAGTAAAATTTTGGTTTTGGTATTTTGGTTACATGTCGAATGCGCAAATTTAGTCGCAGGGTTTAATATACTGAAACGATTCAACGTACATTCGTAATAGGACAAAAAAAATCTAGGCATCAATTTTAGTGTTCTTTGCCAATATCTGTACAATTGCAAATTGTTTTTATTAAAATGGTCGTACTAATTTAATAAGAGTACATTACAACGCTGTAGAATTTCTTATTCGCGAACATTTTTAAATTAAATTCTTTAATTCATGTACATTAAACGCTGTAAAAATTTTTGTTTGTGAATATTTTCAGCACAAGTTCTGTTATTCATGTACATTATTTTCAACTTATATTCTGTTATTCATGTACATCCAGCTTGATAGAGTGGTAATGCAAAATAAAATTTAATGCTCTGATCATAGATATGTTCCAAGTAATTTCGGGCAAGTTTGGGCTAATGAGAGGAAAAAGATAATTACTCTCTCAAAGTGCAAAATCTACCCAAATTTGCTGGAATGCAAAAAACCATAATTATATATTTTGAGAAACTAGTGCTGCTTACTTTTTAAATTAATTTTTATTTTAGTGGTTTTATTCACTGAATAAAGCTCAACATCATGAAATGAAAGATTAGCATCGTTGTAAATGTAACATGTCGTCTTCATCAGACACCTGATGTGTCCATAAGTTTTTCAGTAATCTGAAAAAGCATTTTTGTATACTAAAAAATGAACAAATATGCGCAAATATACTAACAACTTCAAGTTTTTTTAAAAATCTTTAATTTTACTTTTAACCAATTTTCAATTAACAACTTCTTTCCTTTATTTGTAAATTTTCTTTTTACTTTCTTATTTTCAAATGTAAACAAAAAACAGCTGATAATATAATTCTTGCTCAAACTTACCCAAATAGTTCGGTCGACTTTGTACAGGAAATGAAAAAAATTACTCTCTCATTTTCTCTCAAAATTGCACAAAAATTGTTATCTGGAACGCATTTGGGTAACTTTGGGCGAGTTCGGGCTGCATCTGGAACACAGCTCATATGTGTATGAACAGAAATTCTTGCTTATGTTTACATTCATGTATATAAATAAAAATACAATTCAAGTACTCTCATATAAGAACGAATAAAGCAAAATATTGGGCCTTATTACGATTCTCGATTCGACTCGAAAAAAGGTAATAAATTAAAGAAAAATATGAGATTTTTTTTAATCTATTACAAACACTCGAGTCGATTCGAGAACGGTAATAAGGCAGATTTTTGGTTTTTTCATACATGAATAGAACACATTACAAAACAAGTAAGAGTGCTATATTCGGCTTCACGAACGTGCGTCTGGCGTTACATATATTTTTAAGTACATACATATGTATATGCTATTTGTGAAAGAAACATGGTTCGTTTATTATTAGCTCTATTGCAATTATTAGTTACCTATGGATACTTTTCTACCAAATAATTTGATTAATCGATTTTATTTTAAATACAATAGTTGAATATTTTATTTAACTAATTTTTTACGTTATTAATATTTTCTTAATAACATATAATAAATAATAATAAAAAAATTTGTTGGAGCGAACTTTAACAGAGATCAGGGCTTTCGGATGGCGATTTACTCATTCAAATCTAAAGCGATTAGAAGATACTCTTCAGATAATTGTTGAAATACAGTCTATCTAAGTCTATGGATGTGCTGTTGGCTGAAGTAGTAGAACACTAGACTATGAAGCGGTGGGTCCTGAGTTCAACCCCACGCTGTCATGAATATTGTGTTGAATTCTTCTGATCAGCATTAGTGCGTTGTTGTGTTAGTTGTTGCCAGTCTGTTTCATTGATGAAGGTCACTGAACATAATTGGCAGCGACTGACATGATCATGTACTAAAAGCAGAGTAACAGCAACATCCTTCTTCGACGCTCCTATAGGAAAATATTACCCGGCGAAGTAAAAAGGTTGAAATAACTACAAAAAATTGTCTATCTTCATCTGTCCCCTCAATACTATCCCCTCGTTTTCAGTTACGGCGCAATGATATGTAGTGGTCATCTCCTAAATGCTGGTCCAATATAAAAAAATATATATAAAAGAGACAATAGATTGATTAATTAGCATTTATCTTGACTAATTTACATTCAGTGTAAGCTTACATTTTCCAGGGGCATGTTCGAGCATCTAGCACAAACATTTATATGGACTCATTAAAATCTTTTGCTCTGTGAAAAACTGATATAACTCCAGGACAATGCAGGAACACGTAGGCGATCGGTTTTACATATGTACATATATTGAAATTAAAAAAATTTAGTGCGAACCTTGATATATTTTTTATCGTTATAAACTTACATTTTATCTATGGCGATGTTGGAGCCTATAGGATACCGTGTTTCAATAGTGAAAATACTTGTAGATATGTACCAAAATTTCTCAACATAAAGATAATTATTTCGGGAATGGGAAGCCATTTTGAGATTATTAATGTATGTAAAGAAAATAAAGTAATATCGTTAGTAATTATATTGGTTTTATTTTAATAAATAAACATGCTCTAAGCTTTTGTTTGCTTGCCCCCATAGCTTAATTTGCAATATTAATACTCGCCACTACTCCCAAAAAATATTCGATGAAGAAGAAACAATATTTAATGTTTGTTTTAAAAATGTTTATTTCTATTCTTAAAATTAAAACTATCTCGAAGCAAAAAAATACAAAGATACCTATTTTATTATTGTAAAAAATTTTCTTTGAAACAAAAGCGTAATAAATAGTTTTAAAAACATGCTTCGATATAAAAATAACAATGTTATATAAAGGGCTAATTCATAAAAAAATATTTTATGCATACGTACATTTACAGATTTTAAATATATAGTTTTGTTTATATCTAAATTATACTTTACATAAGAACTATACATAAATGATATACATATATATATATATATATATATATATATATATATATATATATATGTATACATATATATATATATATATATGTATACATATATATATATATATATATATATATATATATATATATATGTATATACATATATATATATATATATATATATATATATATATATATATATATGTATATATATATATATATATATATATATATATATATGTATATATATATATATATATATATATATGTATACATATATATATATATATATATATATATATATATATATATATATCCTTAATTCGTAAAAGATCCCTTAATCCCAAGTAAAATTCCATCGTGATAGCTGTGTATTGTTGGATAGATTTTTGCTATACTATTAATTGGATTACTGTTTGAAAATATCCAGTCAATATGTGTGCCATGTTTGGTAGTATGTAGCTACTAGACTATTTATTAGAGATACATATCCTTTAGTATTTAAAAATGTTTCTGTTTCATTTTCCTCTGTTTTCCGACATTTATTAAAATCTCCAATTATGTAAACTTTTTCAATATCACTTCTAATGTGATTGCTCAATTTATCATTACTGCTCCAAAAAATGAAGTAAATTGTGTTTGCGGAAAATTTGCACTTTTATATAGCACAATAAAATACATTTCTTTAAAACGAAAAGCTATAAATTGTAGAGCATTGCCATTTATAATATGTTCTTCTTTAAATAAGTATTCTGCGTTTTCCATAGCATTACTCTGCACGTATACCATTATTCCTTTTCTGTGACGATGTCTTATTTCTCCTTTATCACTGTTATAGCAATTGAGTCTGCTTAGAATAGAATAATTTGACAGAATATTGAATTCCTCGGGAAAACTCCAAGTTTCAACCAAACAAATAACATCAACTAGCATTATTGTAGGATCTGTTAAAATGTCTTGGTGATGTGCATTAAGACTTTGTATATTTTGATAGTACAATCTGGCATTTAATTCATTATTAGTCATGAAATCATATTGTTTGCACAAAATTTTTTCGATCTTAGACGCTCAAGTTCTGTTTTGACGGGATCCGAACTGTTGAGTGGAGTGGGGGGATTAAAGTTGCCACAAATGTAAAGTCCGGATGCACTTGTAGCTCTGCTACAAGCTACGTACAGTGCAGATCTACTCATTTTGTTACGTGTATGGACAACTACTTTAGAATAAGTATCGCCTTGGCTTTTATGAATCGTTATTCCTTCTGCTATCACTAACGGAAACTGAGTTCTTTCAATTGTGACGCTATTATTGGTCTTAAATTGAAAAGTTCTTACACATTTTTTAATTGGCGTCCAGGATAACTCATTTCTATGAGGATTTTTACGACGGGTCTCAACACCCACAGTTTCGTCTGAAAATAACATCCACAATGTTGTTAGATTTTCTGCCTGCTCATTTGTTTCTACATCCATAAGAATTCCTGCTGCTCCATTTACAAGACCATCGTTCGTATTTATGTTCACTGTCATCATATATTTAGCACTTATCTTTAATTTCAGTTCCCTACAAAGTCCTTGTGTTTCAGATGTTTTCATTTTTGACACCATATTTAAGACTGTTAGTTTGTTCAGATGGTAAAGTGTCAGATCTTATAAGGTCAAAAGATATTGACGATTGCTCTGGTGTCAAAATTTGTCTTAATCTTAATAAATTATATTGCTCGGCTTCTGCATTAGACCAAAAAAGATGAATAGCGTCTGGTGGTAAGACCACATTATTATCAACAACTCTCAGTCTGAACAGCTCTATTTGTGACTCATCCATTTCCCCAATAGCCATTGCGTTTAATGCCTCGGCAAATACTCGGTCATTACGTTGTCTTATGACTTCTGTCAATTCGAAAAATTTAAAATTACTCCAAAGTGCTTCTCCAGCAATAACACCATATGGATTCGATGTGTTAATGCTAAAAATCCATTTGTCGCCAACAGGGGGCAGTTGCTTAAGGTGTCCAAGTACTAAAATTGATATTCCACCAAACATAACTGTAGTTTTGAAAATTTGTTTCAATCTAGCATCTAAATAGCCCAACATTCTAGCGCCAACCATTGAAATTTCATCAATAATTATAAGTTTTAAATCTATAAATTTTGTAAATAGTGTATTTACAGTGTCATTACTAAGAGGGCGAATTTCTCCAAAATATTGATTAACTGGCAAAGAAAATAATGCATGAAGAGTCGCTCCACCTATGCCGAAGGCAGCCATTCCAGTTGGCGCGCTTAATAAAACCTTTATTAAATCTGGGTTAGAGCCTGGAACTGAATTAAATCGTTCGGTCACTGATTGGTATATAGATTTTATCAGTCGGCTCTTGCCTACACCTGCACCACCACTTATAAATTCGGTGAATTGAGTATTGTCCAAGACATTTCTTAATAAATGATGCAAATATTCTCTTTGCTTAACATTTAATGTTCTAACGGACTCCATTATACTATTTTTACTGAGTAAAGGTGGTAGTCTAATTGTTCGATTGTCATCAGAATTTCCATCATCATTATTTACTGCATTACCATCAATAAGGTTTAATATATTAACGTTCTCATTTACTATTGGAACCGCTAATGCTCTAAATTCATCGTCCAGAATTTGATTTATGGTCCTGTTGTTTTCTTGTTGTTGGATGTCCTCTTCTTCCTCTTGAATCTGCCTAATGATATCATCTAATTCTCCTTCCCTTAATTTTTCGAACAACATCCTGTTTTTTCTATGACATTTTTGTGGAGAATGCATGTGTGCTCATTATCGTTTTGTAATATTTCTTCATCCTCATTCCGCCACGGTAAATACAGCATAACTAAATATCGAAAATACTCTTCCCTTGTCGTATCAATATAAAATTTAGGAAATCTTACAATGGCTGGATTTCTACGTTTATAAATATATCCGGAGTTGTTTATTAATTGTAAAGGTGTTCCCATTTCATCTAAATCAAGTACTTCATCTTCTTGATAATCATTTTCTTCTTCTTGAAAATTCGCATTTCTACGTAACTTTTTGGAATACGTGTAGTAAGCTGCGAAGTATGCTAAGCAAACATCATTAATTACATCCGGTCGTTGAATGTAATGATCTAAGATGTTGCTTTGGAAGACATTAGTTGAGTCCTCAGGCAAATTTTGTAGTTCAGTTCTAGACTTCAGGATTCTAACATGTTTTTCTGGCTGCAAAATATTTATGTATATTTCTGCGTTGCTGCATTGTGAGAGGTGCATTCCAAGGATATTGTCCTGAAACTTCAGAAGCGGAAATAAATCTATTTCCGATGTGCTGAAGTCTTTGTTTAACACTGAAATTTCCTGTCCGTATTTCCATAATTGCTTCCTGTAGTAATTTTGATACACCTCTGTTTGATTTATTAATATAATTTACGATATATGATACACATGCATATGCGTCTATTACAAATTGTATGTCCATATTCGCTCTCTGCATTGTTAATATTCTGGGATTAAAGGCGTTGATATTTCTATCTCTAAATGATCTCTTTAGAAGGACAGAAGGTTTTTTTAAAGAAGATCTTATAGCAAGTATGTAGTCCTCTTGCGTAAGATTAATCCTTTCATCTGCCAAAAAGTTTTGAAGGGAAGATAACATTTCTATATCTTCATTTGAGTGGTTGCCATTTAAAACATTACGAATTTTCTCCAAGTTCAACTTATGTCTTTGTAGAAAACTATTGTCGTCCTCATCCGATAATGGTAAAAGAATTTCCGTATTTGCCATAGGAGGATAAGGGATGTGAAATCTGCAAATTTTCTGTCCCTGAATTTCCCTTTGGCATAACATAATCCGCTACTTCCAATATTGATGAATCTGTCTTTATAAATTCATCAATAAAATTTATTACGTCTCGAAAAGGGATCACTTATATTTAATATTGGTGCATTATCCAACCAGTATATACCATGAACGTGGGGCGATCCTCTTTGCTGAAATTCTATTCTCCAATAAAATCTTATAACTTTATGACCATTAAAAATTCCTCCAGAAGCCTTGAAATGTCGGAAAAGATGTCTAATTCGCTGGTCGAAATAACGTGAGCAGGTTATCGGGTCCTTTCTTATTAACTCATACTTCTTTTGTATTGTAAAGCCCATTGCTTCTTCTTCCGTAAGAGTCTGGTTTTGCACAACTTTTGCTAAAATTACTAATAGCTCAGGCCATTGTGACTCTGCTGCTGACAGAGTAATGAAAAACGTTGGCAGTCCAAATTGGCGTATCATAGCCAAAACTTTTTTTCTCTCCTTCCCAGTGAGCTGGAGAAGATCGTATTCCTTTTAAGATATGGTAGCCTTCATCATGTTGTACTAGACTTTGAACATAATTATCATTTAGTATGTTACCCACGGTATGTTGATTAGATCCCACTTTTTTTCGTAGACATGTAAATATACCATTTTTCACTCGTGTTAACTCCATCTTTTTATATGAATATAGAACTTTATCTACACGAGCACATCTTCTATCGAATCTTCTTGCTTCAGACTTTATAATTTTTCCTATTGTTGCTGTGCATGTTCTTTTAATACCGCAATATATTGAAGGATATGATAGCTCTTCGGAATCTTCATCGAAAATCATATCTAAAGGGCGCTGTCCTTCTCCTGGTGCAATGAAAATTCGTTCCAAATTAACATTTTCTGGCGGAATATTTTCCAAGAGTGTCTCCTGAGGATTGAGTTCTTCAATATCTATTGGTTCTGATCTATCATTGAATAATGTTTCAATGACACTTTTATCCTCCATGTTAGATATAAAAGGAACTTCCTCATGTTGACTTACACTATCCAACCAATTATATGAAAGACACATGTTGTGATTTTTATATAAATCTGTATTTACCAAGTATCGTACTGCTTCCATAACTTTTCTTGGTCTAATAGTCTCGGTCATAAAACTATGATTATAGTCCAGTCTTCTTTTTAAATGAACTTGTATGACCTCCGTTTGATCAAATCTTCTTGGCAGAACTTTTACAGTTTTACCAAGAGTTATGGGTACATTCACAACTGCTCCTCTAACAGCGCACTGACGATTGTATCCTAATGATACTATCCGCATAAAAGGAATTCTTGGAGCAACAAATCTTTCTTCCAGAGGAGTCAAATCCTTAAGCTCCTCTGGAATTGCAGGAAAATTTAATCCATTTAATAAGCATATTTGGGGAATCTTTCCATCTTTAATAGCTTTGTTACAAGTCTGACAAAATTTAAAATTATTTTCGTTAGAGAGATAAAGGTGTGACAAACAGAAAACTTGTCGCAAGTGACTAAAGTTTTCTATACATAGTTCCTTAATTTGATTGGGAAACCACAGACCCCCACAACAAACACAGATCTCTGTTCGTCCATTCTTAATATGAAGATTAAAGTCTTCTAGCATTCTATAAACATGCCTTTGTGTATCGATTTGTGAAAGCTGTGCCCTTGATTGCGGTGATAGGTTTTGTCTGATGTTTCTATTTCTGTCAGCTTGCCTTCTGCGTTCATTCACTCTATTAATTGGATTCATTCTATATAACCGAACACGGAAATTTCGCATGCGCTGTAAATTTTCATTTTGTGTCCTTGCACTTCTCCTTGATTCCCGACGTGATACTGTATTAATATTTTGCTCGGCGAAACGATTAAGAGGATCAGATCTTCTTATTGAGTGAGTTAAAGCGTCCTGCTCACGCTCTGATTCTCTAAAATCTGGATTTTCACGTCTAAGCGAGTGCTCCGCTGAATTTTTCTCTTGTTCAGCAGCACGAATAAGAAAATCAGACCTTCTTATTGAATGAGCTAAGGTGTCCCGGCCACGCTCTGCTTCCCTAAAATCTGGATTTTGCCGTCTAAGCGCGTGTTCTTCAGTGTTTCGCTCTTGTTCAGCAGAGCGAGCAAAAGTATCAAATCTTCTCATCGATCGAGCTATGGCGTCCCTTCCACGTTCTGCTTCTCTAAAATGCGGAATTTCCCGTCGCATCCAATGCTCAGCAGTATTTCGCTCTTGCTCAGAAGCTCGAGCAAGAGGATTAGACCTTCTTATTGAATGAGCTGAAGTATCCTGCTCACGCTCTGCGTTTCTCAACCCTACAATTTCCCGTCGAAGCGAGTGCTCGGCGGTGTTTCGTTCTTGCTCAGCGGCTCTAGTAACAGGATCCGCTCTCCTTAACGAATGAGCTAGGGTGTTCCTCTGACGTTCGACGTCCTGTAGTCCTGAAGATTCTCGTCGCTGGTTTCGTGCTGCGGCATCACGCGTACGTTCCGATTCAGGATAATATGAATCTGATCTATAATTTTTTATTCTATTTAATTCACTTACCCTAAAATCCTGAATTTCTTCTTGTGAAGATGAGCCCGAATTTCGAACTCAACTATATTCAGGATTTCTTTCCCGAAAATTTTGTAGGTTCTGCCATTGGGCACGTCTACGTTGCTCTTGAGATCTCTTGCGAAGTCTCGGCATTATCAAATTGTAAGTTTGTTGAATGCTAAGAGAAAATAGTATGTGTGGAATAAATTAGAAACATATAATAACTTTTCGTTAAACAATAATTAGAATAAGTAGTTTTCAAGTATTTATTACATGCAAATTGTTAAATAAAATCTATGGTTTGCCTCCTAAAACGTTTTTGTATGTTTTCGGGTGAGTGCATATATATGCATTCTAGCATCCAAATAAAAAAAAATTATTTTGAAATTTTTCTGTTTCGTTTTGTTATTACAACACTATTTACAAGTGGAATAATACAATTTTTTTTGCTCAAAAGTGAAAACAAACAAATTTGGATAATATACAATTTACTAATTATTTATTTGCAATTTCAACATTTTAACTTTAGGAGCAATAACTAATAATAATATTAGTAAATGAAGTTAAATAATGAGGATGATGTCGACTTTGCACAATTATCTTATTACACGCTAAGGACACAAATACAATTTGATATTTCAAAAAATAGATAGAAAATATTGAAAGTTTATTTTGAGAACATCCCAAATAAAATATAACTCAACACAATAGTATTATAATTATGACTTTATTTTGTAAGTTGCATCATAAAAAAACTGTTATGTCCATTTTATGTTTGCAATATGATTCAGTTGCATTCAAAATTATTTGCGTTTTAGCAAATAAAACTCAATCTTTTTGTTAGATTCTTCTTTTCCCTACGCATGAAAATGTTATGAAAATAAGATATCAACTCAAGAAAAGTCGCACTGCTAAGTGGTGTCAAGGTCGAGCCTACTGAAAATACATATCAATTAAACCATTAACTTTTAAGTTTTTTGTTCCTGTATAATGCATACAATAATGAATAATATATATTTGGTTTAAAAAAACAATTACGCATTCAACAACATTCCCTAATTGTTCTGGAACTTATTTTTCATATCCAAAGAAACATTTCGGTGATCTGATTTCTACAATAAATGGTAGACACAAATATCAGGTACCAAAGCACACACAATTCCACGGCTAAAATTAAAAAAAACTAAATATCTTTGAAAACAAAAACCCCGTTAACATGTCCGTTGAATGCAAATTATTATTTTCAGGTCGTGTTGTAAAATTAGCAAGTAAAGTTCGTAAGTAATGAAATCATCCGTCATGTGCATCTATGTGAATTCGTTTTGAAATAAAGAAAAAAATAGGAACAACATCATTCATAACACTTTTTGATTTTTTGTTTGTAACATTACGGGATGATCAGATCTCTAAGAAAAAGCGTAAACACAAAAAAACCTATAAAGAAGCAATAAAACTGTTAGCATATTTGGAAAATTAGCAAATAAAATTCTTGGTAAGTAATAAAACCATCCCTTAAAAACATATATGCACCACTATGTGAATTCGTATTGACATGTTTTTTACCTAAGAATTGGGAAAAATGCATCTCATTATCAAAAAATCAATTTAAAATTGTGAGCGATGGACTTTCCCGCAATTAATAGTTATAAAAAAAAACAATAACAGAAAACAAAACACAAATTTAGGAATTCATACTTATACTTGGAATAATTTTTCTTATTTTAATATTTTTGAGGTACTTGGACATTGTACATTTATAAATTTAGGAATGAGGCGATATTTATGAAAACAATATGTGATTTTTTTGAAAGTGGTATAAGTCCACTTTTTAAAATAACTAAGTTAACGGTAATTTTAATGATATATATATATATATATATATATATATATATATATATATATATATATATATATATATATATATGTATATATATACATATATACCTTCTTTCTGTAGTTACAATCACAATTTCAATAGAGTTCTATTTTGAAATAAAATAAATTAAATAAAAATAGTTTTGCTGTACAATGCTATCGCACAAATATTTCTTTTGAAAGTGGAATAAGTCCATTCCTAATAATTATAATTAAAAAAACCTTCTTATTGCAATTGATTATTGGTACTTCAGTGCACGTTGCTCATTAGCAGATATAACTTATCTACCGCTAGTGTATTAAAAACAACATCGTTAGCAAGTTAACGGTATTATTGTTCTGGCGAAATGATGAGAAGTTTTGTTTAGTTCTCCTTCGCAAGTTCTACTATTTGGTTCTTATACTAATAGTTTTTTAAAATAACTGAAATAAACTCTTAACCCGGTATTCATAAAATTTAAAATGAGTTTGAAATGTATTTTTTAATCAAATTTTTTCATACAAAATTTTCTTAAAACAGATTTCAAATACGTTTTATTTTTTTATGAATATGGGGGTTAATAAACTTGGTTATTCGTGTATTTAAATGTCTTCATTTTAACTAGTAGCTCTTTACATAAAAATCCATTTCAGTAAAACTTTTATTTCTATAAAAATATTGACTTAAATTTGCTCCTGTTTTTATTTCTTGTAATAAGTTATTTTTGAAAGTGGTATAAGTCCATGTGGAGATAAAAAAATCATTTATTCTTTCAAATAATTTTAGTCATTATTATTTCATAATAAAATTTATAAGGTGTATAGTGTAAAAAACGTCACTCGAATTGGTTAAAGTTGGCCAATATTTTTAAATTGATTCAAACGCTAACACTTAAATAACTCAATATATGAAAATATGGACTTATACCACTTTCAAAAAAAAAAAAACAGCTCATATGTTGACACGTACTTCTTAATGTTTTCGACGATCACGCTATTTATTTTAGAAAACCTAACGTTTAAAGCAAAAGCATTAATGATACGAAAATTGTGTGCAGTATTGGCTCTAAGATCTTATTTTTTTAAATATGAAAACCATTTATCTATTTAATAACATATTCTTGAGATATACTCACTTTGTGTATAAAGGAAACAGTATATAGTTTGGTTTTCCCAAATATCTTCAACTCCCTCTAGGTTTTGATTTCAATTTCTTAAAAAGTGTACAAAAAATAAATTAACTCATATGTTATTATATAAGAAATTCATGTACCAAAATATGCATAAAAGAGAAAAATATTGCGGCATTTCTTTACTAAGATAGCGATAGGAACTTGTGTACAAACTTATTTAATCACGATGCCAAAAAATTATTTATTTCATACAATTCCATTTAAAACAAAAATAAAATTGTAATTTTCTAAGTCCTAATTTATAAGGAATATTTTATATACTCAAGAATTTTCATTTGAACTCAAATTGAAATGAGCAATCTGCAAATTATTATTTTAAAAATTTTAACTAAATAAAAGTTGTTTTTATGAAAACATTAAAATATTTTGTAATCAACCTAGCAGAATGCAGTTAAGTCCAAATAAAAAAAAATTATTATCTTAATAAAATGAATAATTTCGACAAATAAAATTTAGTTTCAATTATTTCATTTTTTATAAATTGATTCCTTAACAAATTTCTATTAAAAATTTTATATATATATATATATATATATATATATATAAATTTTTAAATAAAAGTTTACAAGCATAAAATATATTTTACAAATTAGACTTTTAATAATTTTAACACGTATAAAGATCTTTTAAATATATTAATATACGTTATTCTTTCAAATATACATATTTGGGGCAAAAGAGAATTTCTTGGTCTTAAATACGTTTATACTTGTCAGATATATGCCCAAAAACATAACTTTTAAATGGTAATGAGAAAAATTTTTATTCAGATACGTGTTAATGAAGTAAAGCTGTTTTATTTATAACTAATAGGCAGTCCTATAATTTTATTGAAAACTGTTTAACGTAATAAACACTTGTTCAAATTAAAACGATTTCCATTAGGGTAAGTGGTTACGCTATTTTGGGTAATTACTTGCCAAGTGCGAAAGTACCTTTAGTATAATAGGAATAGGCTGTTAATTTGGGTCATAACTAAAGCACCTCATCGTCGTGTTTCGCATAAGATTTCGCATCACAAAACATTTAAAATTTTTAAAAACCATGCATTGTAGGTATTTAAAATTTGTTAATATAATAAATTAAATTAAAGTTTGTACATGTATATATATATATTAGTACCGAAGATTAGCAAGTCTTGATAAATTTTTCTTGAATTTCTTATATTTTAATCTTAATTATATATTAACATATATCATATAAAATCATGCGTGGACTGAAGGTGCTATTAGTTATCCTCAATACCCATATAGTATTTACATACATACAAATAAATGTATTTACGTACATACATACTTAACCCCTTATTCATAAAAATTATGAGAGTCTAATAACAGCGTAATAAAACAAAATTTCATATGAAATTTGCTCTATTACACTCTTATAAGCCTCTCATAATTTTTATGAATAAGGGGGTTATTATATATAATTATACATAAAATTTAATTTTCTTAAGTTCCATATACTTACTATTCAAAATTTAAATTTCTGTTTGATAGTGAAATTTTTGTTTGGTATCCTCTTTAATTAGTTTTGAGAAAAACTGTTTGCTTACTTTCAATAATTTTAAAATGTAGCACTTGCACCAAAGGTTCGAATACTACTAAATTCTTCAACTTTTCCATGTTCTTCAAGTCAGGCTCTACACGCATCAAGTCTCGGTTAAACTTTTGTTGCCCAAGTACAAACGCCGGCGTACCGTATTGAAGCCGAAAGAAAGAGAATCACATACATTTTTTGTTCTATGTCCATCTTTCTCACAAATTAAATGTGTGTGCACCGGCATACTATGCAAAGAGATTCTTTGTCCGTAACCCCTTACTCAAACAATAAAAATCTCTTTGATATGATTGCTCCATCATATGCGAAGACAGACGAGGGGAGAAGAAAACCGTAATCTTTTCATGTTACATGCATCTCAATTTCGTGTTAAATAGAGAGAGTTATATGCACCTGTTGTACAACTGCATTTTTCTCTCTCATTATAAAATAACAAATTTGAACACCAACGGACAGGCTGATAACAATGTAGTGTTGTTGATTTAAGAAACCCTTGTTACTATTTGGTACTCTTAAAATACGTCTGTATGACAATAAATTAAGTTTCAATTGCCCAGCCCGCAAAATTAGGAACCAAAAAAATTTTAAATTATACAGACGTGAAATCGTCTTTTTGTTTTTGATGTTTAATAGCAATTTAATTCTTTCTGAAATATTAAATCGGTTTGGTAAACCAAAAAAGTTTATATACCTGTATAAAAAAAGATGTTTCATATTCCGTTTATTTTTATCTACTAAAAATATATACATTTTTGAAGACTGAAATCAAGTGTTTTATTTTGTAACACAAATTTAATTCCTCCTGACGTATAAAACAGGTTTAATTCAAGAAAAAGCAATATTAGTAACTTATTAGGATACTTTTGTGTGCTAAACAAAAATTTACTTTTTTCAACCCTGGAATCGAATTATTATACTTAAGTATACTTAAAAAATTAAAAATAGTTTCAATCAGAAAAAACAACGTCAATTGCCTTTTTGGTTACTTTTATTCATAAAAAATATTTAAATTTCTCAACCCTGGATACGAAGTTTTAACTTTTTTTTACCAATGCAACTCTAAATGAAGCATGAAATAGTTTTGGTCAAGAAAAACTGAAAGTTTGTAACCATTTTGGTTATTACATGTACTACAAAATATTGCATGTACCAAAAAATACTTTCATATTCCCAACCCTGCTAGTGAAATTTTAATTTTTTTTTACCAATGCAACTTTTCATGGGGTATAAAGTAGTGTTATTTAAGAAAAATTAACAATTTTGAACCATTTTGGTCACCTTCATGAACTATAAAATATTGCACTTGTCCAACCCTGGATTCGAAATTTTGATTTTTTTTTTAATTTTTGATACCAATTTTATTCTTCCTAAAATATAAAATAGTTTTAGTTAGCAAAAAAATAAGAACGTCAATTGCCTTTTTGGTTACTTTTATGTATAAAAAAAATTCCAATTTCCCACCCCTGGAAACGAAATTTTAATTTAAAAATATTTTTTTTAACCAATTCAAATCTTCACGACGTATAAAGAGGTTTTGTTAAAGAAAATCTTGAAATTTTTAGCAATTTTAGTTACTAGTACATGTACTACAAAATACGGAATGGGCCGAAAAAAAATTTTTATTGTTTTAGTTTTTAATAGACCATTGAGACTTCCCAAAGCACGAAATAGGTTTAATTTACAAACATTAAAAAAAGAATTGATTTTTGGTATAAATTTTCCCAGCTCTGGAACCATACTGCGGACCTTTCTGAATTTCAATAGCAGCCTATTTAAGTTCGTTTCCAATCCAACGGTCCAAGAACGAAGTCTCTAGCTCTTCTGGGGGCTTGAGAAAACCGATTTCACGTACAGACGGACATCGTTCAATCGTCATAGCTATTCATAAGGATCCAGAATATATAAACTTTATGGGGTCCCATGTGCATATCGAAGAAATTACACACGGAATGACAAACCTATATATACCCTTTCACTTTTTTGTGAAGGGTATAAAAAGAAGTGTGAACTATTGGATGAATTAGTCACAGGCAAATCAGTAAGATGTGTTGCAGACAAATTTGACGAAAAAAAAATCGACCGTGTTCGGTATTAAAAAAAATAGTGCTGCTTTAAGAGAATGTATGTCTAACATATTGTTACGTTTTTAGACCTTTTCGTAGAAACGCTTTTTACTTATCCTTCAAGGATTCGTTTAATTGCATCAAATTAAAAGAAAAGGCAAATAATTTTAGAAATATAATGCGGCAACACTTTATTAACACGAGTATTTGTACTACTAAACACTTAGCGATGTTAACACGTCTAGATTTAAAATCACACTAATTCCGCTGATCTCTGGCAGCGACTTTATATAGCAAAGTGACGTCGTCTGGTAACTTCGTGAAGCATCAGGTCATGGTTGTTGTTGGTTGTGCTTTACTTAACATGTAGCTATATCCGTGTGTTTGTATATATGACAAGGCTGTCTTGTATGTTTTGTTTATTGTAACTATGTGTGGTTGTGTGTCTGAGTAGTCTGTGTATTGCGTAGTTTTGTTTCTTCTTGTGCTATGTGTGTATATTGCTGTGTATATTTGTGTACATGTTTAGCTTTTATTAGCAGCGAATACTTGCGTAGAAGATCATTAAGAGTAACATCATCATTTCTTAGCATTGATGTTGCTAGGTTTTTCGTTGTTGTTATTTACACTTATTATTGCACAGCCTGGAATGATCTTGTATATTCTCGACGATGTATCCGGAATATTCCATTTTCGTTAATTCAAATATTATCTGCATTGTGTTGACCAGGGTTGTAACATTTTGACAACTTGGCAGTGCTGCCAAGTACATATAGCCACATTGTCGTTATATTTGAATCTATTTTTAAACTTTGTAACACTGCCGCCCACTTAAGCCTGTTCGACCCGAATAGCCATACAATCACCTCTTCCATAGTGTGCCAATCGTTCGAGATGTACTATCTTCATTTTCGACCTTGGGCTATTGTGCTTCTGTATCCGGTACACAACGTCATTCACTCTCTTAATCACTTTATACGGGGCATCCCAGTGAGTCTGTAATTTTGGGGACAATCGTTTCTTCCGTTGTGGGTTATAAAGTAGAATTAATTGACCTACCATAAATCCCTCCGAATTTGCTGCGCAGTCATATCTAGCCTTCATCTTGTCACTGACCATCTTGATTCTATTACGCACGAACTCACGCAGTTCGTTTAAGTTCTCCTGCTCTTGGGATGTAGTGGCTCCTTCTGCTACAGCTGGCTTAACACCAAATTCCAAGTCACCAGGCAGTTTTAATTCCGCCCCGAAGATAATTTTGGCTGGCGATTGAACCTCTCTACCATGCCATCAGACTGTGGATGCAACGGCATCGTTCTGGTTTTCTTTATCCCATATAGTTCGCACATTTCCCTGAATATGGCAGACTCGAAATTCCTTCCTTGGGCGGAATGTAATTCTATTGGGACACCAGTTGTTGACGAATGCATTTACAACTGTCTTTGCTTCTTGGTTATGTATAGCATATACCTCTGGCCATTTACTGAAAGAGTCCATTACCACAAGAACAACGATTTCCGGCTTCAGTGACGGGGAAAGGATCTGCTACATCCATTGCGATCCGCTCGAATGGTGCTCCTGAGTTGTATTGCTGTAGCTGTCCCCGGCTTCTTCTTACTGGGCCTTTGGCTGCTATGCACTGTGGGCAGTTTGCCATCCAGTCGGCTACGGCTTGTTGACATCCAACCCAATAAAAACGCTGCTTCAGTTTCTCAAGTGTTTTTGTTACTCCAAGATGACCGCCACTGGGTCCATTGTGAAATTCTTGCAAAACTTTACTGATCTTGGAGAATGGCACAACTATTAAATTTGAAGTTGTTTTGCCATCTACACTTTCCCATACGCGGTATAGGCACCCTTTTATTACCTTGAGGCTGTTCCACTGAGCCCAATAAGATTTGGCGAGTGGCTTCTCAGCCGAAATTTCATTCCGGGACGGTCTTTTGTCCTCCTCTTTGGCTGCTATAATTTTCCCCAGTATACTGTCGTCCCTTTGTGCCGCTGACCAATCTTCATCAGAGTCGATGTGCATTAGCCGAACATCAACAACGCCTTCCTTTTGTTCGGTTCTAACGCAATGTTTACACTCTAAACAGCAGGGTCTTCTTGAAAGAGCATCCGCATTGTTATGTTTTGTGACCCTTCTATGCTCAATACTGAAGTCATAGCTCTGCAGGCGCTCAATCCACCTTGCCAGTTGCCCTTCAGGATTTTTAAACTGCAATATCCATCTCAGTGCAGAATGGTCGGTCCTTAAAGTAAAGTGTTGACCATACAGGTACTTACGGTAATGTTTAATGCATTCCAATACTGCCAGAAGCTCACGTAGTGTCATACAGTAGTTCCTCTCAGGTTTTAAGAGTACACGGCTATAGTATCCTATGACTTTTTAGTGCCATTAACTACTTGGGATAGCACGCCTCCTATGCCATAGCAGCTCGCATCAGTATCCAGCACAAATTTTTCTCCAGCTATGGGAAACGCTAGTACTGGTGACGTACACAACAATCCTTTTAGTTTCTGGAATGCCTTTTCCTGCGACTCACCCCAATGGTATGGTCTCGACTTCTCTGTCAGATCATGCAGGCTTGCAGCTACACTGGCAAAATTTGGGCACAAAGCGTCTGTAGTATGTACAAAGGCCCACAAAGCTGCGCAATTCATGAAGATTTTTAAGTTGATGCCAGTCCCTTACTGCTTGTATTTTTTCTTCATCTGTTGAGATTCCGTCTGCTGTAACAGGATGCCCCAAATACTTTACTTCTTTCTGGAACAATGCACATTTTTTCAGGCTGAGTTTCAATCCAGCTGATGATATCCGTTGAAGAACTTCTGCCATGTTTTTAAGGTGTTCATCAAAAGTTTTCCCCATCACGATTATATCATCCAGATATACCAAGCATGTTTTCCAGTGGAGTCCTTTCAGTACCTTCTCCATTAGGCGTTCAAATGTGGCCGGGGCATTGCAGAGACCAAGTGGCATAACTTTAACTGCCATAATCCGTTACCGAAGCTGAAGGCAGTTTTCTCCTTGTCTTTCTCTGCAATCTCCACTTGCCAATATCCGCTTCGCAAGTCTAGCGTAGAGAACCATCTCGTACCAGCTAGCATATCCAAAGTGTCATCGATTCTGGGGAGCGATAGCTGTCCTTCTTGGTTATGTCATTACGCTGAATCTAGTACTGCCATCTTTCTTTTTAAATAAGACTACAGGCGAGCTCCAAGGACCAGAAGATGGCTCAATTACGCCTTCACGCTCCATTTCTCTCACAAGCTCTTTGACTTCATCTCGCTTTGCTAGGGGTACACTTCTGGGTGGCTGTTTAATCGGCCTAGCTTCGCCTGTGTTAATTTCATGTTTAACCAATGCAGTTCTACCATGGCTTTGGTTTTCCATGGCGAAGATACTGGCATGCCTTTTTAGCTTTATTTCTATCTGTTGCTGACAGTCCTGCTACCCATTTCCCTACGTATTCCTCAAATTGTTTACGTTATTTTGCAGACAAATTTGTAGGCTCCATCTTCTTCTCACAGTTTATTATTGCCTCTGCTGGAGTACACTGGCCAATATTGCCATTTTCTTTGATGACTTTTTCATGGTATGCCAAGTTAAGCACTCTTTTAGGGACTATTCCTCCTTTACTAGTTTTTACTAGAGCTTTTGCTGTTATAAGCTCTCTCTTTAGATCTGCTGGTTCTACAGCCCACAACCGATTGTCCTCACAATCTCCCTTCATACGCGCCCATATAACTGTTTCAGACTGCGGCGGTAACGTCTGACTCTCCATAGCAAATACTTTTGTTACTTGCGGCTTGCTGTCGTATCCAACATGAAGGGGTATTTCCACATTACGCCAAATCATCAGCTGTTGCCCCATGTGTAGATTAATGCCATGGTTAATCATAAAATTAGCTCCAATAATTACCTCATCGACAATATCGGCAACAATAAACATATGCCACACGTTGATGTTGGCTATAGTCACCTTCACTTCAATCTTACCATAGAGAGTGGCAGGCTCTCCAGTAGCTGTACGTAGCCGTATATTGCTTAAACGATCGCATTTCCCTTTCACTATATCGGGTCTTATTATTGACTGCGACGCCCCTGTGTCTATGGTAAGTACGTGCTTTTCCCCGTTGATGTGTCCAGACGCAGTAAGGTTGCAATTTTTCTGCTGCATCACTGATATGGAGATTGTGGGGCCCTCGTTTGTGGGAGCTAGCTCTTGCCCCTTAGTGCTAGCTCGTTTTACTTTAACGGGGACTCTTGTGCTGTTGTTTGGTTCACCCGTTTGCTGTTTCTTGGTGGCGAAACAGATCTACCTCTTTTTCTTGGTGCTTTGCAGTTGCGCTGAAGATGACCAAATTCTCCGCAGTTTAAGCATTTAGGCTTTTCTTTGGTAGCACTTTCCGCCAACAGTTGTCGCATTGCTTCCTTAACACTAGCGACCAGGTTATTATCATTCTCGGACAACACCTCCACATTCCGCACCTTACATATCTGTGACTTGAAAACCATCCTTGCAGTCTCTTGAGCCAGCGCAAATGAAACAGTCTCAGCGAAAGTGGATTTCTGCGTAGCGCACACAGCCAGTTTAACATCAGAGTGGCGAATGCCATTAACGAACGCCTCAGTTTTAAAGTGGTCCAGGAACGGGTGACTCTCTCCTGGATATGTGAGCTGCACTAAACGCTCGATTTCCATTGCGAAATCTTGTAGAGACTCTATAGGCTTTTGAACTCTACATCGCAGTTCCATTCTGTATAAACCGCGCTTGTGCTTACCACCATACTTGCGCTGCAATGCTGCCATTATTTCATTATAGTTGTTTCTGCTGCTTACTGGCACGGTCTCAAGTACCCCTGCAGCTGTACCCTTTAAGGACAAAATCAACTCTATGGCCTTTTCTTCAGCATCCCATCCATTTCTGCTAGCAACCGTCTCGAACTGGAATTTAAAGATGCCCAATGGTACGCTACCGTCAAAGCATGGCGCTTTTATTCGCGCAGAAACCTCCGCAACTGCCCGCCACTACACTCAAGGTTATGCACTTTGTCCTCTAGAGCATGCAATTTTTCTTCGAACTGTTTTGCATGCTGTTCCAGGCCACCGCTTTCTAGATGTTGGACTCCATCTGCCAGCTCTGTAAATTTATTCTCCATAGAATCCACCCTCCTATTAATGGCCTCAGAAACCTCTACCAGAGTCTCGTTCGTGGCTCTATTTGACTCCTGTATTTCTGCTACAAGCTTTTCAGTACTGATCCTTAATGCTTCCTGCATCTGCTGAGAGTTATGTTTAATTTCAGTTATTTCGGCTACAAGCTTTTCACTGCTGATTTCCGAGTTCTGTTTTATTTCAGCTACAAGCTTTTCAGTGCTGATCCTTGATGCTTCCTGTATCTGGATCATCATAGCATTGAACATTGAATTTAGGTCCATGCTGCCGGTCGTAACAGGAAGACATACCTCTACAACATCTTTGTCCTCAAACTCGTATGTCCCGATCAGCCTCTTCTGCAGTTCAGCCTTGTTACCTGCTGTTGGCAATTCCCGCTTACTAAGCTCCTTTTTTAGCTGTTCAACTTTTAGCTCATCAAATTTCATGATGATTTGTTATAATTTTATTATTAATATTTAATATTTTTTATGTCCTTTTTTTTTACTTAAATTGCTTGTAATTATTTTTGCAATCCCACTTCTGACACCAATTGTTACGTTTTTAGCCCTTTTCGTAAAAGCGTTTTTACTTATCCTTCAAGGATTCGTTTAATTGCATCAAATTAACAGAAAAGACAATTAATTTTAGAAATATAATGCGGCAACACTTTATTTACTACTTTATTAACACGAGTATTTGTACTACTAAACACTTAGCGATGTTAACACGTCTAGATTTAAAATCACACTAATTCCGCTGATCTCTGGCAGCGACTTTATATAGCAGAGTGACGTCGTCTGGTAACTTCGTGAAGCATCTGGCCATGGTTATTGCTTTACTTAACATGTAGCTATATATGTACGTGTGTTTGTATATATGACAATGCTGCCTTGTGTGTTTTGTTTATTGTAACTATGTGTGGTTCTATGTATGAGTGGTCTGTGTGTTGCGTAGTTTTGTTTCTTCTTGTGCTATGTGTGTATGTTGCTGTGTATATTTTTGTACATGTTTAGCTTTTATTAGCAGTGAATACTTGCGTACAAGATCATTAAGAATAACATCATCATTTCTTAGCATTGATGTTGCTAGGTTTTTCGTTGTTGTTATTTACACTTATTATTGCACAGCCTGGAATGATCTTGCATATTCTCGACGATGTATCCCGAATATTCAATTTCCGTTAATTCAAATATTATTTGCATTGTGTTGACCAGGGTTGTAACATTTTGACAACTTGGCAGTGCTGCCAAGCACATATAGCCACATTGTCGTTATATTTGAATCTATTGTTAAACTTTGTAACGATATATATGAATTTTCGTTTCATATACTACATATAAATGTGACATTTATTGAACTATATTCTCTTTTTAATAAAAAATTTGATAAATAAATATAAAATTGATTTAGTTTATATTCTTTGCATTATGTATGTATGCAGGTAAAAAAATTAACATCTGTAATCCGGACACTCAAGTAATACGGACATGCTCAGGATTTATGGTGTCTGGATTATCGAGATAGTACTGTACTTAATGCAAAAATAAAGTCCTTTTTAAGGTTTTGTATTTAAAATACTTGACTAAGCTACTCATATCACGGAAATTCGATTAAAAAATTTTTAGCTTTACAGTCGACTCTGCTCTACTGGAAATAACCAAAACCAAATTTTTTTTCAATTATCCGATTTTATCTCTAAAACGTAGTTCGGATTACTGAAATTTGTTACAGTTAAGCGTACTGCTTAAAATCAGTAAAACAATATTTTTAAATTTTAAAAATTTTATTTAAAAACAATTATTCATAG
Organism: Linnaemya tessellans; assembly: GCA_951800035.1. Classification (NCBI taxonomy): domain Eukaryota; kingdom Metazoa; phylum Arthropoda; class Insecta; order Diptera; family Tachinidae; genus Linnaemya; species Linnaemya tessellans. The sequence continues at coordinate 84,132,002 of OX637533.1, read as the reverse complement.
AATTATTCATTTTGTTGCTGAAATTTTTTTGGAAATTCCTCGAAAATGTCTAGCCACTTGCATTAATAATATAATAGAAAAGTACAATAAAGTTTGTAAGAGCGAAAAGGACAAATGCGTTTTTCCATTTAATATTTTAAGGGACAAAACATGCACAATTTTTTCAGCCTTAAGTTATGCAATCGATTTCTAATAAATAAATTTGTTATTGTTTATTCTTGGGCTAGCTTTTGGTTTTCAGTAATACGATATTTTCAATAAAGCGATGTTTCGCTAAAGCGAAGTGAATAAGACTAGCTGCGTTTACAATCAGTGCGGGGAATTGCATCTCTTTCAGTAATCCGATTTTTTTCGGTAAGGCGTGTTGCGCTAAAGCGGATTCGACTGTATTTTAAAATTTAAATGATCAGCACAATAAAGAAGCGAACTTGTGTACATTTCATATACATGTACATAAATGATTTTTTTATGTTTCTAATAGAACGATACAAAGTAGTGATGAACGCTTCATACAAGTATGTGTAAGACGACTCGAGATCGAACATCTTTTACTGACATCATACATGAAAGTTTTTATTCTCCTTGGACAACGCAGCAAAAGAGATTGTTAAATGCAAAGTATATCTATATCAAGTAGTCGCAAGAGTACAACAACATAAAATTACAAAAACCACCGTACATTTTGTTTGTGTAAAATTCTAATCTTATGTCAGAAATTTTCTTTTATAATATAGATATTTTGTTCACAATTTTCACATAGAACTTTTTTAAAACAATTTCTTTTTGTTACTTTTCTTAAACAATACACTTTTTCACAAAAATCTTTACCACAACAATTCTTTTTTGCTACTTTTGTTGAATTAATAATGTTTTCCACAATTTTACAAAATATTTTTTTAACGGAATAAACAAATATGGCTCGCTACAAAAGTAAACAAATTTTGACATACGTTCAGGTAAAAACTAAAAAAAATTTTAGTCATTTAGATATACTTTGGTTGAATGAAAACAGTATCATATCGGCGAACACATCATTTGCTTAATTGTCCGTCTGGTAATCGAACATGATTAAATTTTATTCAAAAAGTCATACAATTTAAGATAATAAATTTTCTGGTAGTTTGAGGCAACGAGACATTGATTGAAGACTTTTTCGGTATTTGGAAACCAATTATTATACCCTTTTTCAACGTGATTGTTTTTGAATCAAATATAAGGCAGCCTAACGATGAAAAATGTTTCTGTTGCGAAAAATTATAGCAAATAATTGTAAGTCCGTTCCTTAAATGAGCCATAATTTAGCAAAAATATGAGACATAAGACACTATTTTGAAAGATTCGGATCTAAAGAACCGTTTTCTCTCGAAAGAATCATTTTCAAAAAGAAAGCACAAAATAAATATATAGAACAAGCAGAGGAGTAAGAAACGATCTGAAAATTTCATGAAGTGCTGACTGGAATACTGTATGTAATAAAAAGTTGACACAAAATCTTTGATTATGTAACCGTATAATTCACAGAAATATTTTATGTTTATTAACTAATTCACTGAGAAATTAACAAAAATGTTCAAGCATAAAACGTTTTCATGAACTAGGTGTAAGCTTTTGATTGAGATATGTATTTCAATTGTACCAAATTAGTCGTGGTAGTACCACGGTAGCAACAAAGTTTAATTGCACCAAAAAAAAGTACAATTGTAACATGTTTTCCATCCGTGGTTGACGTTGAATAAAATCAAAACAGAGGAGTTAGACCCCTTTCACACACATCAGGTTTGATTCTTCAAGTCTTGATCTTTTAGAAAAGCGGTGAAGAGCGTGAAAAGGGGTACAGACTTGACGGTACTAGTCAGTTTTTATATTTTCTTTTGTTTTATCATCCGTAATATATTAAATGAATGTTCAGCAATGAAGAAAAACTTGTCATGGCGTTTCGTGTGTGAACGTATACCTGATGTGTGTGAAAGAGAACATAGTTTAATACACAAGTTATTTTAATACACAGCAAGCAAACACTTATCTATGTATGTATATACTCGTATGTATGTAAAATTTTGCTTTTGTTGTACATGAATACTTGTTCATACGGGCTAATTTTTGCTTTTTGTATTTTATTCATGATAAAAATACTTGTTGCAGAGCAGCACTTTTTTTATTCATCATCAAAACAATATTTATTTTAAAAAATATTTTTTTAAATACCTATGTAATATGTATTTATTTTATTTATCAATGAGTTTAGAATAAATAGATAGCAGTACTGAGCTAGCCCAGGGGGGTCATGACCCCCTCTGAATCTGCGCTTGATCCACTGTTGACCTTGCTTTCCTGAAGCCAAATTGGTTGTCTGATAGGCCATGTCTGTCTTCAACGCAATTTCCAAGTCGTCTGCAGATTACACCCTCTAGCAATTTCCCACATATATCTATCATACACAGTATATATATATATATATATATATATATATATATATATATATATATACATATATATATATATATATATATATATATATATATATATATATCTGTTCCTCAACCTCGTAACTTAAGAAAGTACGGTTTTAACTTTTTCATATCAAACGATTGCTATTTTTGTGTTCTATTACTGCAACAACTTATTATCTGAATATGTTGTCTCAATACTGTAAATATTAATAAAATATATTTTCGTATCTCATTTACTCCTATTTTCATAACTGCGTCAAACTCTTATCTTAATATGTGCAGTTGTTAAATAGTTACGAATTTTTAAAATTTCGTCTTTACGTTTCCTACCAAAATGTCTCTTTATTCTGTCTTGCTTCACAATAGCATTGAAGTGCGTATGTATGTTAGTTAGTAAGTAAGTGATGTATGTCCCGTTATTTATAGTTTTTTTTTGTAGAACTTGTGGTATAAATTCTTGGTGTCTATATACGTAATCGCATTTTAGTTGTGATCTTTGTTTTGCTTGGTGAAAATCTAATTCTGCGGAATTTTAGTTCTTATTATAAAATGAGTGATACAATAGCTGTCCTTGATGCTGAAACAGGGTGTCTTGTTTTCAATAATCTTTGCCAAGAACCTAAAACACAACAAACTGGAAACGTAATTTTGGATGAAAAAACAGGACATTTTGTCTCAGTGTATTCTGATCACTCTAGCTTTTCCTCCAAATCCGATTTTTCAGCAAGTGAAAGCGAGTACCATTCTAGCGAGTACATTTCTAGAAACTGGAGTATAAACCGTAAAAAAGTCAAGCGAATGGCGAATGGTATTCATCGATAAAGCGGAGCAAAGAAGGGACTGGAGTAATGGAAATTAGAAGATAAAGAACTTTATTTTCGTTGCCGCTCTGAAATATGTGCAAAAAAATTCGGTAAGCAGTGCAACGAAATTACAGAAGAAGATAGAAAGAATATTTTTAAAATATTTTGGTCACTATCCTGGGAAGAGAAAAAAGCGTATGTTGTTGCAATGGAGTCTCAGAAACTGGTAACTTTGAGAACAACTGGAACTTTTTTTTTTATTTATATAGTCTATGGATTAATCCTTACAGACTGATACAATTAAAATATAACAATGTTTCAGAAGTGATAAGTACATACATATGTATATAAATGGAATCTATAAAGCTTTGTTTTAATAGTAACAAGACAAATTACAGCAAAAACAAAAATTATGGCTTTAACAAATGTCGATTTAACAAATTAAACATTTACTTATAATGAATTTTGTAATGAGATAATATGTAAAATTATATAATTTTTTACGACATCAATACTTTTGTTGAAATCGATACAAGGGTGAAGTCTATTAAAAATTGAGATATGATGCAGCCGTTTATTAATTTCAGCAGAAAGGTAACATTTAGCATTTGCCGGCGGCTCCTTAAGGTTGGGAGCTTAATAAGTCCTAGGCGTCTTGTGACGACAAAAGTCGACCGGCTCGTTTTTGCCGCAACAAGAATAAATTCGGATGAGGGGTTATTTCATTTTTTGCTGTATTATAAATTCGTTTTTAAGGATTATTTCATTTTTCTGTATTTGGTTTTGTTATGCATATATATATATATATATATATACAGGGTGTTTTTTATTGAGGTATAGAACTTTGAATTGAAATAAAACACAAGAAAATCGTTTTAATGTCAATCAATTTGACTTTATTGGAAGGATAATTTTATGCCATTAATGTTTAAATATGATTTCGGGCATGTGGCCGCCGCGGCTGGCTCGAATAAAGCCAATTCTACAGGTCCAATTTTCAAGCACTTTTTCGAGCATATGGGGCCGTATGTTGGCAATACCGCCACGAATGTTGGCTTCCAAGTCCCCTAACGTTTCTGGTTTGTTGGCGTAGACGAGCGACTTCACATATCCCCAAAGAAAATAATTCAATGGTGTCAAATCACACGATCTTGGTGGCCAATTGACAGGTCCATTCCGCGAAATTATGCGCTCATCGAATGTTTCCTTCAATAAATCGATTGTGACGTGCGCTGTGTGGCATTTAGCGCCGTCTTGTTGGAACCACAACTCATCCACATTCATGCCATCCAATTCGGGAACAAAATAGTCGGTTATCATGGCTCTATACCGGTCTCCATTAACGGTAACTGACTCTCCAGCATTATTTCGGAAGAAGTATGGCCCAATGACTCCACCAGCCCATAGAGCACACCAAACAGTCAGTTTTTGTGGATGTAATGGCGTCTCAAGGGTCTCATGTGGATTCTCTTCACTCCAAATGCGGCAATTTTGCTTGTTGACGTAGCCATTCAACCAAAAATGAGCCTCATCACTGAAGAGAATTTTGCGGTAAAAAAGCGGATAAACATTTTTAATTGAACACTGTATTTGAAAATAAATTTCCACGATTTGGAAGCGTTGTTCTGGAGTTAACCTGTTCATGATGAAATGACAAACCAAACTAAATATTAATCACTTGACAGCTGACAAAATGGCCACCAGTTAAAAAAGTGATGCCAACTTAAAGTTCTATACCTCAATAAAAAACACCCAATATATATATATATATATATATATATATATATATATATATATATATATATATACTTATATCATAGTCATAGTATTTAGATTGTGTCTATATGGAATAGCATTTTATTTTTTGTCTTTAATGTGTTTTGAATAAATAGTATAACTGTACGGCCTATGTAAAGAATAGTATTTAAGTTTATTGTAATCGAATTATTTCTTTTTATTCTCATGTTTGGAGTACGGTTTTCTTTTACATATTTACACATGTACACACGCGCATGGAAATTGGTCGCGTATTTTTTATATTTTTACTCTAAAATAAATAAGACGAATATGTATGTAAGGGAGCACTGAAATTGATATACCTGCTCAATCATGTTAAAAGCATTTAAAGCTGACAGCCTCTCTGAAAGTATTTCTCACATACATGCGCACTCCCGCAGCTAACAACAGAACTGGAAATATTCAGTTCTGTGTACATGCATGTTGTTGTGTGTATTTCTGTGTGCGCGCCATGAATAGTATAAAAGGCGAGCAATTGTTAAACAACAGCCAGTTGGCTGGCAGCTTGCGATGCGACAAGAGCTAGTTTATTAGGTAGAGGGCTCACCCGTACTTGATAAACATCTTGTAGTATAAAGTAGCTATAGACGTAGGAGTCTTTTCCAGCTACTGGGAAGAATTAGTTATTGGAGTGAGGGATCGCCCGGCTACATAACTATTTGTTCTGAAAGCAGGGAGTGGTTATTGAGTGAGGGATCACCCGGCTGAATAACTACTTACTCTTGCTTTCCAGTCAGAGTGGGGAAACGAGGATTGTATTCAGGGCTCTCCCGTTGCAATTTTCGATCCTGCACTTGCTTTCCAGTAAAGGTAAGGGAGGCGAGGATTGTATTCAGGGCTCTCCCGTTGCGATATTCGATCCTTGAGGCGACTCGTGTAGGCTGAGAACAGTGGCATCGGTCGTCCAGCCACTGACCTCCACCAACACCGTCGCTGGACCATTTCGGGACTCCTCGCTGTTCCATCCCCATATTTAAGTATACATAGATGGAAGGATACTTTAAGAAATATTTAGTATCAATAAACATTGGAAATCCATTGAAGAAACGAAGGTGTTTTCTTTAACTACAAAATCAACGACCCCTGGACTCCGCTGAGCCTATCCTAGCACCCAGCGGAAAACGTGTCGTTACATTGGCGCCCGAGCAGGGACTTATCTGGCCACCATCATCAATTGGGACAGATTTGTTCATTACAAAAAAAAAAAAAAAACAACAACAACCTTAGTGACAATTTTGGCGACGAGGTAATCATCAAGAATGCCGAGTGACAACTTCACCAAAGAAAAGCCCTTGAAAACTTCATGGGTCTATTCCTTGAAGAAAGAGGATATTGTATCGTATTTAGCTGAATTCGAACAGATTACCACTGGAACCGTAGACGAACTGCGAAAGAGGTTTGCTAAGTTTATACTGTCGGAGCACGAGGAGGTGAGATTCCAGAAACTACTAGAGATACAGTCAAAGCACGAAAGTATTGCGTCAACAAGCCAAGGTGATAGTCTGGCAGTGCCAACAAAATTAACCGCCAGTGTGCCCACATCGCCGATGAAAAGCGAAATCCTCTCTGAGAAGCCCAGAATGACCACGGAAACTTCCATTCTAATCATTGAAATAGTTCGCAAGTGGGGAGTAAAATATGATGGCGGAAATGATCCATTAGGCTTCATAGAACGAGTGGAGGAGCTGTCAAAACTGTATGCGGTAAGCCTCGAAGATGTACTAAAGGTGATGTCAGAATTCTTCCGGGAGAAGGCTCTGTGGTGGTTTAGAAATAACAACAAACAATGGACCCAGTGGTCACTATTCAAGGCAGACTTTTTGATATTTTTCCTCCCTCCAAGGTTTTTCGAAAAATTGGACGACGAAATCCGGAAGAGAACACAGAAGCCCCGAGAAACATTTAAGGATTACGTGCTCGCCCTTCAGAATCTGATGCGCCACTCCGACCTTACTCCTGAGCAAAAGTTGGAACGCATTTTCCGAAATGCGCAATCGGACTACCAATGGTATATCCGGCGTAAAGACTTCACGAATCTGGACGAACTCATATACTTGGCCACAGAACTCGAAAGTATCCCCCAAAACACACACACCCACCGAGGAGAACATCACCGGATGGTTATGGAACCACCAACCCCGCCTGCGCAGTTGAATAAGCCTAAGCGGGAGCGCCAATCCATTACCAATAACACACACTTGTCATGTGAAGATGAGAAGATCAAAGCCAATATTCTCATCGAGAACCGACAGGTAGCAGCAATCATCGATACCGGGGCCACCAGAAGCTTCATTTCTCCCACGTTGGTACAGAAACTGTACCATAAGCCCACGTACGTAGACGTGGATATCGCCGTCTTTTTGGCCGATGGCTCCTGCAAAGATATTTCAAAGGGTGTACAGTGTGGTGTTACGCTAGGCGGCGCGACCCTCCAACAAAACTTCCTCATCATGAATGATGCCACCGAGAACATCATATTAGGCCTCGACTTTCTCCCGAAGGTGAACACCACCGTAGTTTGTGCCGGCCTGGTCGTAAGATTAGAGCAGAAGGGGAAGCCCGAGGGACAGGAGGAAACCAATGACAAGGTAAGAGAACCCCATAGTGAACCAATGTACGCAGTACGCAGCGAATTGAGCCGCAGCCTGAAACAGAAAATAGACCGCTTTCTTAGCGAAGAACTCCCGAAGTTTCAGCGAATACAGGGTTTGGCTAATATTGCTAAACATCAGATCGTCATGAAAGACGATCGTCCTATAAAATTGCGCTATGCACAACGCAATCTCGCCATGCAGGCGATCATAGATGAAGAGGTAAACAAATTGATCGAACGCGGGTGTATCGAGCCGTCTTGTAGCCCCTAAAGTTTTCCAATAACCCTGGTGCGAAAGAAAAATGGCGCATGGCGGACGTGCATGGATTTCAGGCAATTGAATGCCAGGTCTGTGCCAGATGCTTATCCACTGCCGCGAATTGACGCCATTCTTAACCGACTCCGCAACGCCAAATTCATTAGCAGCTTGGACCTTAAAGACGGCTACTGGCAAATCCCAATGGCAGCAGATAGCAAGAAATACACAGCCTTTGCGGTCACGGGGCGAGGACTGTACCAGTGGCGGGTCATGCCGTTCGGACTACACTCCGCACCGGCCACCTTCCAAAGGGCCCTTGACAGTGTTATCGGCGCGAAAATCATATATTTGCACTTTTTCACATTTAGGTCCATTAAATTATTAGCGCACCAAGCGGTTAAGTGTGTTATGTCAGCTTGGAGATGCAACTGTTGGTCAATAGAGTCAAACGATATGAATAACTTTACGTCATCTGCATACATTAGTATATTTGAGTTTTCAGCAACGGATGGCAGATCATTAATAAATAAAGTAAATAAAAATGGGCCGAGATGACTACCCTGAGGCACACCTGATATAACATTTATATCAGTAGAGAGCATATTGCGGAACTTGACACAGTGCATTCTGTTCTTCAAATAATCCATTTTATTAGAGAAGTTCCAAATCCAATTCGATCAAGCTTATGAATGACTAAGTTGTGATTCACCTTATCAAAGGCCTTACTAAAATTAAAATAGATGACATCTGTTTGTTTGCCAGTGACAAATCCATCGTTAACTAAGGTTGTTAATTCTAAGAGATTCAGCGAGTAAACACGTTAGTCTACACTTTGATAATTTCTAGGGAGATCAAGGTTGTTTGTAAAAAAATGTTTTTGGGTACACTCTCTCTGGGTGAATGGAGCATGTCCAAATAGGTTACTGGCGATCTACATACAAGCGACGTTGGGATGGTAAAGAAAAGTGGACCAGTCAATCGTCAAAGCAAAACAAACATCGCCAAAGTAAATCACGTAAATTTGTTTCCACAAAATTTGCCTAAGATACCATCACATTATTGCCGACAGAGTACAATTAAAGACTTGGGCAGAAGTGTACACAGATTTTGAAAAATATTTGTTGGATAGCAATATTGATAAGGTTGAAAAGGCAACGTACAAATGCTTTTTAGACGCAGTACACAAGGCCAATATTAGTATATATGTACATACCCAAGAAAGATCAATGTGGTATCTGCTTTGCTTATAAAAATAAAAACATCCCAGAAGATGAATATCAACTTCACATAATAAGTAAGGAGCGCGCCAGGAAAGAAAAAGCTGATATTCAAATGTTAACGGTGGACATTCAAGCAGTGCAAACAATTCCTCTGCTTTTAACTGGAGCAAACTACTTTTAAAAAAAACCAATTCACAATTTATAATGAATTTGACGAAAAAGTTGCTTGCTAAGTATGACATGAAGCTGAAGGCGGCATGGACTCGAATATATTTACCTCATGCTTGCTGTACTATTTACAGAATTTTAAAGACAAATCAAAGCGTATAATAATTTACAGCGACGGCTGCTGTGCACAAAATCGTAATACAACACTTGCGAATGCCTTGCAACATTATGCAAATACCCAGCAAGGAGAAATTCAACAAAAATACCTGGTAGTTGGCCACACTCAAATGGAGTGCGATTCTGTGCATGTCTCCATAGAGCGAAAGAAGAAAGAAAGAGAACTGATGCCAGCTGATTTCAATACGATTATAAAACAATCCAGATTGTGGCAACCGTATCAAGTCTATTATTTAAATCATACATTTTTCCGAGATTTCTCTTCACTCGATTACTTAAAATCAATTCGACCAGGCGCAAAAAAAGGCGACCCATGCGTTATAAATTTACGAGCTCTCAAATATACCTTTAATGACGGAGTTCAATACAAATTATGTTTTTATGAAGAGTGGCAACTATTACCTCATCGTAAATTGCGATCACAAGTGCAGCACAATGATAACATTTTACTACCGGGTCTCTATGATGACTTGCAAGATTTAAAACGGATGATTTCAGCCGACTATCATTCATTTTATGATAATTTGCCACACCAATGATATTATTAATTTAATATGAAATCTTTTTTTTTTCTTTTTATACTGTCTTCCAAATAAAACATTCATTCTATATTAAATATTGTTTTCATTACATGATTTTGGTATAACAGCATTATTTGTTTGTATAGCTATGAGTGCAACAAACGAGTAACTTATTTATAAAGTATCAAAAATTAAAATTACTGTTAATGCAGCAAACTCGTATCTTAATAAATGCGTTTCATGGTTAAACTAAAAAAGATAAGTATATTATAACTAATAACATAAATAGATGTAATCAATTCCTTAATGATTGCGTTTGAACTTTTACCCAAACACCGAAGTATAAAAAGATGAACCGATTTTTTCTCTCCTGAAAAGTTACATTTTTTAATATGCGAGGTTGAGAAAGTAAGGCATCGATATATGTATATATATATATATATATATATATATATATATATATATATATTTATATATATATATATATATATATATATATATATATATATGTATATATATGTATATATACATATATATATACATATATACATATATATATATATATATATATATATATATAAAATATATATATATATATATATATATATATATATATATATATATATATATATATATATATATATATATATTATATATATATATATATATATATATATATATTATATATATATATATATATATATATATATATACATTAGACCTGGCGTTAAATTTTTTGTTGGAAACTTGAATGCGGGTAGCGATGAAAATATGCGGTTTGATGCCAAAATCGATGTTGTAAATTTTCAGGCTGATCGCATGGTGCCTACCCGTGCCATAATGGGGTCAAAGGTCAAAATTTTGAAAAATCACCAAAATATTTTTTTTTGCATTTGATAATTTTTTTAATAAGAAATACTATAAATATGTTTTTTTATTTTATTTTTATTTCATATGTTTATTATTTTTATTTTAAATCAACGAAGATTTTGTGTAGGTAGGAAAGTCCTTGCGGTAGCCCTCTACAATGTGTAATAAATATTGTTTATCAGCTTCGTTGTGTGTTAAGGATCTGTTAAAGTCAGTTATTAGTTTAACTTTCCTTTCGGCGGCATCATTTACAACATTAATGCATTTTGCGATCTGTTCCCCTTTACAAAACGCTTCGCTCTTAGGCCAATTTGACGGATCTAAGAGTAAGAAATCCATAGAAATTTCCAAACGAGAGAAAAAAAATTTTGTTTTGGTAGTCACAAAAGAACTCAAATCCTTGGATGTGAACAATTGCAATTCATCAACGCTTACGCACACTTTTTTAGAAGGGAAAAATTTACATCATCACCGATATGATTGTCTTCTTTGGACTCTATTTGCAATGCCAAAACCATCTTTTTCTTTGTTTCTGAGTCTACATGAGGATCAAAAAAGGCAAGTTCCGAATTTTTTCCAATAGCACTGTAGATACTTCTTTATTATAATAGGTAATAATCCCCTTTATCAGCTGCATATCTCTATTTGGCGCTTCAACTGCATTTCCGGTTCTGAACCAGTACGGAATATAGAGACTTACTAAGAAAATGCAGATATTACGAATTCCATTCAACTGATTCGCAGAAATTTTGAAGTGTGCATGAAACAAGTATATTTTTAGACAATAGATAGCCTTGGACATGAATCTTACATGAGACGTAGCTCCAGGTGTACGAAAAGTGAAATTGGGAATGCTACCACCAAGAAAAATAAATGCAAGTTGTAGGAGTTCTCTATAATCATGACGAATGTGAACTTTAGCTAAATATTCAAGACATAAGTTCTTGCTTGCTTCGCGTTCTTGGACAGGTATGACTTTCAAAACTTGATCATCCTGCATACAAGTGCTGAATCCCTTTGAATAAAATGTGCTCCATTCTCGTGCAAATCGTTCAAAAATCGCCACCTCTGGGCCACTTGATTTTCCTACATTAATCTCAAATACAGCTTTTAATAGAATTTCTGCAATATGGTGGCGACATGGTAACCACAATAATCTGCGTTCCAGTTTGCGTTCCAATAAAGTTCCTGCACCACTATGAGAGCCAGTATTTGCAGCAGTTGTGTCAAAACATATCATTTCTAACGAATTCTGCATATTCATTTTTAGCAAATATTCGTAGACTGATTGAGCAACTGCAGCACCTGTTCCATCTTTAATGATCGGTATAGCTATCAATTTTTCAACGTTCTCCGACGTGAGTACAATAGCCAAGCGGTCAACTTTGTCCTTTCCAGCAAGTGCGGGAAGTAGCTTTCCGTCCCAATGCAAAACAAATGTTTCAGGGATCTAAGTAAAAAACTTAAAACTTGGCCACAATAAAAAATATGTACCTTGAAATTTTCAATAATTTGTTTGCCATGACGCCGACGATATTTTTACGTTGTTCACGCAAACTTGTGCAATTCAGAACAAGATCCTCAATATTGTGACCCAACGCTTTGGCAGTTGCACTGATGAAGTGTATAGCAAATGGAGTTGACATATTGCCAGCATCCATACAAGAAAGCATTCTATCGTCTATAAAATTCTTCTTTCCACTTCTTTGAATCGGCTTATTGGAGCAACTTGGAATGTTGTCACTCTGTTCATCCATCGCCTGGTTATCTTCTCCCGATTCATCACTTTCAAATTCAACATATTCCATAGTCAAGTCTGTTCATGAAATTAAGTGGTAAAAATAGTCACTGCCTGTCCAAATACTACATAATAATTACCTGAAGTGCCTTTTTTCTTTTCATTATTTTCTTTTCGACGTTTTTCATCTTCCAATCTTTGTGCCTTTCTTTTTTCTTTATTTGTAACATTTCTATCGACACAAGTCATGCTACCAACGCGTCCATTTTCTCGCTGCTTCGTTAGAAAGTCTATATCTTCCTATATACTCATCAGCTTGAGTGCGTCAACGTGTGCAATGTCAAACAAATTATTTAAATTTTCCTTAAAGTCATTTTCTTTTTTGCGATAACTCGGAAAAGGAGAATTGCCCACTTTTTGGACTGTTCTCCACTCTTCATAAAGTTTATTGACTTTTGCAGCACATGTTCTTTGATCTGGAGTTGGTATTCTAGCTTTTTCCCAAAAAGGCAATATTTCAGCCAACACCAATCTTGCACTTTCTTTAACTGTTTTATTTTCAAACGAACATTATAAAAAAAAACACTGAAGCACTTGTTGTTTTGATGGCAATTTCACACCAACTATTTTGGGTTCATATTTACCGATCAAATACACATTTGTATCAGCAGATCGAAGCCGTTTCAACGATGAAATTTTCTTTTGAGCCATTAATTACGAAAATTAACAAAGTAATTTATTTTACATAAACGAAACCTTTCACAACAATATTCAAATTTATAATGACAAAACTTTATATATTTATATCAAAAGCATTGCAATGTGTGCAGTAACATATCTACAACAACGGTACTTTTAGACCAGACGTTGCAAAAAATCTCCTTATAGCAAAACAACAAAAAAATAAAAAAAATTCTGCTTGCGCAGAAGTCAAATAAGTTCATCATAGCTGTTAGAGGAATAACAGCAATTCACTTAAGAGAGCAACTATCAAGAAAAAACGTACACAAGAAAAGCATAAGAATTTTGAGGTGAGCAACGAAAAAATAGTTTTACCGTTGTTTCAATAATAGTTGCTGGTATAGATATTGTTGGTATTTTTTAATTTCTATAAATATTTTCGTCTTATTGTTTTAGCAGAAGCACCATAATTTTTTACAACTTAAAGCTGAATTGAAAATTATAATAAACATTTATTTGATTTTTAAAAATTTTGTGATTTGGTGATTTTTCAAAATTTTGACCTTTGACCCCATTATGGCACGGGTAGGCACCATGCGATCAGCCTGAAAATTTACTACATCAATTTTGGCATTAAATCGCATATTTTCATTGCAAAATTCCAAAAAATAAAAAACCTCATATTAGCTGCGCCAGGTCTAATATACACATATATATATATATATATATATATATATATATATATATATATATATATATACATATATATATACATATATATATGTATATATATATATATATATATATATATATATATATATATATATATATATATATATATATATATATATATATATATATATATATATATGTAAATATATATAAATATATATATATATATATATATATATATACATGTATATATATATATATATATATATATATGTATGTATATATATATATATATATATATATATATATACATATATATGTATGTATATATATATATATATATATATATATACATATATATGTATGTATATATATATATATATATATATATATATGTATATATGTATATATATTTATATATATATATGTATATATATATATATATATATATATATATGTACATATATGTATATATATATATATATATACATATATATATACATATCGTTAGCTACACATTCAAATGTGCTAAGTACATTTTTTTGAAAACTAAGATTTAGACGCAGTTCGATAGATAAACACCAAATAATATTTTGGAAAAAAAAAATTTAAGTTTTTATTGTTTTTACTTAACGTTGGCAATGATATATAAATGTGCTAAGTACACAGCTGTAAAAAAGCACCTGCTATGTGACAGAAAATTTTAAATTAATTATTGTTTGTACAAAATAAAAAGTTAATTTGTTTCATTTTTACAAAAAGGTAAGAAATTGTTATTATTATTAAATTAAACAAGATTTATAACAGTAAATTATTACAGAATATAATGAATTTGAACATAAATAACAATGCAGCCCAGTTGCTTCAGCCATCCGATGATTATTTTGGGATAGAACCAGACGATGGTGTTTTTGGGTTAGTGCCCTATGGATTCCATAGTGATTCTGACAATTCCAGTGATATGCCAATAAAAAATAAAAAGCGAAAGAAGAGAATTCAGGTGAAAAATGATGCATGGTTTCAGGCAAAAAATAAAAAAAGGAAGGGAAATTGGCAAAAATTATTGGGGTACTCGAAAAGAAAGTGGTTGGTGGAACTACAGAAACAAAAAGGAAGCACGGGCTATGAAGCCAAGATGTAAGTGCGCACAGAAAAAAAACAACGCTGCCATGAAATGCCCATTAATTACTGATCTTCAAAGACAAGAAATGTTTACCAATTTTTGGAAAATGGATTGGAACCAAAAAAAAATTTATATAAACACCTTAGTGAACACAACACATCCTCATCGACTCCACAATCGAACAAAGCCTACTGTCTCTAGGAGATCCCGATCTTTGCAATATCACTTGAAATTAAATAATGAGACTGTACGGGTGTGTAGAACATTTTTCATAAACACCTTGAATATAGGTAGGCGATCTGTGCTTACTTGGGTGAAGACGCCTTTGGTTGCAAATAAGAATGCTACTGAAAGTGTTAAAAAAATCTGTCCAAGAAAACAAAATTTAAATATATTTTTTGACAGCCTTCCACTGATGGAATCGCACTACTGTCGATCTGTGACTAAAAAAAAATATCTTTTGCCAGAATGGCGTTCTAAAAAAATGATTTTCGATTTGTATGCTACGGATTGGTGCTCAACTAACAATGTTCAACCGCTTTCGCCATCATTGTTTTATTCAGAATTTGAGAAAAGAAATATTAGCTTGTTTACACCGAAAAAAGACCAATGCGAGAAATGTGCTCTTTATTCAGTCGGAAATCTATCAAATGAGAAATATAATTGTCACCAAGAGAGAAAAGAAGAAGCGAGACTTGAGAAAAATAAAGATAAATCTGAACAGTCACATGTCTTCACAGTTGACCTTCAAGCAGTACTGATGGCTCCAAAGTCCAACGTCAGTAGCTTGTACTATAAAACTAAATTACAAGTACATAACTTGGTGTTTTACAACCTTATTAACAATAAAGGGTACTGTTTTTTATGGAACGAGGCTGAAGGGGGCGTTTGTGCCGAAGAATTTTCCAGCATATGGAGTTACTTCATTGAAAATAAAGTTCTTCCCAGCATTACTAACAGAGATGATGAGGTAAAGCTTATACTTTTTAGTGATGGGTGTGGGTATCAAAACCGTAATTACGTGATGAGTAACGCACTTTTGAACGCTGCAACCAAACACAAAATTGTTATAGAACAAAAAATTTTAGAGACTGGGCATACACAAATGGAGGCCGATAGCGTCCACTCCACTATAGAGCGAGCTATGAAGAACAGAAATATCCATGTTCCGGCCGAATATATTGAAATATGTAAAGCTGCAAGAAAAAAACCTGAACCATACGACGTAACTTATTTAAGTCATGATTTTTTTAAACAATTTAGCAAAATTGAGTTCTGTAAAAGCATTCGGCCAGGACGTGGAAAATTCGATGCCAAAGTGACAGATCTACGCGCTATAAGGTATACACCTGATCGGGAAATTTTTTTCAAATTAAGGTTCACCGAATCATGGAAAATTTTACCCCAAAGAATTGATCGAAACATAGTTCCTTTACAGTGGTGTGATTTACAGCAGCTTTACCAAAAAAGGAAGCCAATAACTCGCAGGAAATACGAAGACTTAAAATGTTTAAAATTGACTTTGCCCAAAGATCATCATCAGTTTTATGATGATTTACCACATGATTAATAGTAATTTTTTTTAATTTGACTAGCAGCAACGAAGTAAGTCTGCAAATTTTGTTTTGTGATAAATGTTTAGTCTGTATTTTTATAATGATATTTACAATAATGAAATTACTTTATATAGAAATAACTAATGTAACTAAGTAGCAGCAACGAAGTAAGTCTGCAAATTTTTTTTTGTGATACAAATTAATACAACAATAAAAAAATTTATATATATGTATGTACATATGTATATATGTATTTAAAAAGATTTTGTTTTGTTTGTATCATGGTTTTTATCAAGCAGGAAAAAATGTGCTATGTACGTAAACAAAAAAATAAAAAAATATAAAAAGTGCTAAGTCAAAAAACATCTGAAAGAGAGATAATATGCAGCATTTATTTGTGTTTTACATTTTAATTGATTAAACAGGCAGACAAAGAAGAAGCTTGCATTTAAATTTTTATGAAATAATGATTTTTGCAAAAATTTATGAGTTATTTAGCTCTCCTGTAAAAACTGATATTTGTAACTTAGCACATTTGAATGTGTAGCTAACGATATATATATATATATATATATATATATATATATATATATATATATATATATATACATATATGTATATATATACATATATATATATATATATATATATATATATATATATGTATGTATATATACATACTAGAACTGCGCCCCCCGGTTTCACTCGGGAAAAATATATGATTTTCAATGCCTCTGTGTACATGTATATGCCATTTGAAAGGTATTGGTCTTGTCTTTCCAAATCCAGCGAGAATTTAGAATTCAGTTGACACTAGACTAAGATATAGACTAATAACTAAACGAAGGTAGAAAACCCGGTTTTTTAACCGTAACTCAAGATTTTGGAGGTGTTTCGCAAATTTCAAAGACGGAATCTCGTTCTACCCGACTAGACCTATCAGAAAAATAATATCATGTCCCAGGTATTTTAACTTTGCTCTATTTTGTATCAGTGTTATTATTCAAAAAATTTAGTTTTATTACAAAATTATAAAAGTTGATTCTTTATGACCTATGACGGAATCTCGTTCTACCCGACTAGACCTATCAGAAAAATAATATCATGTCCCAGGTATTTTAACTTTGCTCTATTTTATATCAGCGTTATTATTAAAAAAATTTAGTTTTATTACAAAATTATAAAAGTTGATTCTATATGACCTATTTTTGGCATCTAGACACGTTCAGATTATATTGGTACGTTCAAAAAAGTTGTTTAGCTTTACCGTGGCTACAATTTTCCTAAATGTAGTGTACGAAAAATCAGGATTTCCTAAAAGTTATGATCAAAAAATTTGTTTCTTAATTTTTTCAAAAAAACTCTAAGATAAAATAAAGTTTTGGCATAAAATTTTAGCAAAAAATATTCAACCTACTCTTGGCTACATTTTTGCCGAACATAGTTAAGCGATATATTTAAGTGCTGATTAGCTATTTGGCAAAAACTGGTGACACCTTTTTATGGGCATCATGGTAATATTGGGAAACTTTGGAGGCTCATAAAAAAAACGGTCACCAATTGGCCAAACTGAGTATAGGGTTTTACTACAATTTTATAGTAGAATCGAACCCATATAGTCCAGACCTTGCACTGTTGCACAGTGTAATCACACCAATATTTATTACGATTTCACATTTAAATATAATATTTTATTAGGACTGATTTGGTGGTAATGCAAAAGTTATAGGTAACTATTGCAATATACTCCTATAAACTATATTCAACGATTTTTTTCGTTCAGCATAAATGTGTAGATGTTGTGCTTTAGAAACCCGTGAGCAGGCCACGTAGAACTGGCCGTGACAAAAACACCGGGTGCCAAATGTAAGCCTGCTACCTTTAAGGTTTGACCCTGTGATTTGTTAATAGTCATAGAAAATGCAACTTTCATTGGAAATTGCAGACGTTTAAAATTAAATGGTACATTATTGAGTATGATTGGGATGTGTGGTATAAGAACATTGTCTTCCTTGGCTTCTAACTTCAACGATATTTGCGGCGCACGCCAAAACATGTCGTCGATTGTAGAATTTTTTCCTTCTTACTTGACACTTATCGTTATATTTTGGACAATTTACACAATATCTTTATAAATTATAGCCTAGGATAAACCTGTGGCTAGTGGCATTCGTTAAGGCTTTGAATTCACTTCGAAACAAAATTTCATTAAAATTTATTCGCACAGTTCCACATAAAACTATTTAAATTTTTAATAATTCACATTTTTCAATTTTAATTAATTAACTTTATTACAAGCTGATAATATTTGTAATGGCTACAGCTATTTCCATCTTGATTCTACCAAACAAAAATTTTGCATGAATAAACAAATTTATTTCTAACAAGTAAAAGTGCTATATTCGGCTGTGCCGAATCTTAAATACCCTTCACAGATGTAATTCTTCTTTCTTTCTTGCCAAAACAGAAATTAGGTTTAATTAAAAAGTCAAAATGATGTCAAACGGTTACTTTTATATTTAAGAAAACGTTTAAATTTTTCGGCTAGGAAGCTAAATGTTTGGCTTTTCTTATGTCTAATACCTATGAACGTCTTTCAAAAATATTATATATATTTAATTTACAAACAAAAAAAAATCTGTTTCATGTACCCCAAAAAGTTCTAATTGTCCAACCGTAGAATCGTCTTTTAGATTTTTTTGGTTTTAATACCAATTTAACTCTTCCCGAAGTATAAAAAAGATTTCATCCACAAAAAACCAAAACTAGGAACTTATATGGTTAGTTTTATGTAATTTTTACTTTTTAAAATTTTTAATGCCATTTTAAATCATAGCGAAGTATAAAGTAGGTTTAATTAAGTCACTGAAAAAAACCAAAATTGGGATATTATATGGTTATTTTTATGTACCAAAAAATTTCGATTTTCCAACCCTGGAACCGAATTTATAATTTTTTGATACTAGTTTAATTTTTTCTAATAGGTTTAATCCATTAAAAGCACAAAATTTGGAATTTTATGTACGAAAAATATTTCGATTTTCCAACTCTGGAAGCGAATTTTTATTTTTTTACCAATGCAATTCTTTGTGAGGTTTAACATAGTTTTACTTAACAAAAAAAATTTAAATTTTTAAACTTTTTGGTGAAACCTGGAGTCGAAATTTTGATTTTTAAGATATTAATACCAATTTTGTTCTTCCTGAATTATAAAACAGCTTTAATTAGCAAAAAGAAACAACTAAATTAGTGCTTTTTGTTTGTTATGTGGTCAAGTATGTCTATATGCCTGCATTTCATTGGTTCTTACACCAAATCATTAGTAGACTTTAACCTAATTCCAAAATAACAAAACCTCTTAGCTTATATTACACAAGCAAAACCATAGGATTTGAAATTCAAGAAAACACAACAAACAAATTTTATTCGATATAAATCTATTTTGTTTTTCCAACTTCATACAATTAGTCAATTCTATGGTTACCTTTTTGACTAAAAAAAAATTTCGATATTCCAACCCTGAAATTGGATTTTTAATTTTTTTGGTTTTTAATACCAATTTAACTCTTCCCGAAGAATAAAAGAGATTTCACTCACAAAAAACCAAAATTAGGAACTTATATGGCTAATTTTATGTACTAAAAAATTTCGATTTTCCAACTCTGGAACCGAATTTTGAATTTTCAAATTTTTAATCAGGTATGTGACAAAAATCGTTTTCGTCGTCAAAACTTTTTTCAAATCGACAAAACATGTGATGTGTTACCCTACGTCGATTTGTTGCAACGATTTCATATTCCACTTTGTTTCTATAAAAAAAATACCATTTTAACATGTGACGAATTTCGATAATGTCGGTTTAAATTCATTTTTAAATCGGCACTTTTTACTCGAACGAAAGGCGAAGCAGCTCAACAAGAATGTAAGTAAAACTATATAAAAAAAAGTAGTTATTTGTTACAAACATCTGAAATGGAAAGCATAAGAATAATATCCAGGAAGATGTCTGAATCCAGTTTATGGAAAACCATCCAGATATTGCCAGGGGTTTTACCAAAGGACGCAGCGTGGATGTAGAGAGTTTATGGTCTGATTTGACCACAGATTTGAATAGCCATGGTCCGCTAACGCATGACACGACAGGCTGGAAGAAAGTAAGTTGTAATGCACTTATGGGTTTACAAAATGCTCATTAAAAATACTTATTCCATAAATTTAATTAAGGTATGGCGAGACTGGAGGACCTGTATTAAGAAGAAAATTGCATCAAATAAACATGAAGCAATTTCAACTGGAAACTGCTACTTGAATTGGAAGTGGAATGGATGTACGGTGTTCAATATTATTTAAAATAATTACAAACCCCTCTTTATGTTAATACGTACACACATACATATGTATGTACACATGATATAGAGCTGTTTTTGTACACAAATGAAATTCTAAATTTCTTCTGGTAAACTCAACGGATCTGATTTGTCTCTTAAACATCTTCTTCTTAACTTTTCAGTCTTCCCCATTACTTTCTTCAAAAAGAATTAGAGAAACTGCAGCAACAAAAGCCATTTTATTAATTTAAAATCTATATTTTTAATTTCAATTTAAATATTTGACAAATGTCATTCACAAAACACAAAGTGAAGAGTTGTATTATAAGATTTTGTAGTTTTCTAATTATAACAATTATATGGAAATGAAACATAAGTGGAATATAAAATCGATCGAAATCTATCACACACTAGTCGATTTAGAAAAGTGATTTACTTTTTAAATCGATCGATTTCTATCACATACCTGAATACCAATTTAATTCTTCCTGAAGTATAAAAAAACAAAATTTTGAATGTGGGTACTGGAAGCGAATTTTTATTTTTTTACCGATGGAATTCTTAGTGAGGTGTAACATAGTTTTACTTGACAAAAAAATTAAAATCTTTAAAGTTTTTTGGTCACTTTCATGTAGATACCACAAAATATTTCATTTGTCCAAACATGGAGTCGGAACTTTGATTTTTTAAGATTTTAATACCAATTTTGTTCTTCCTAATTTATAAAATAGTTAGCAAAAACAACAACGTTAATTGCCTTTTGGGTTACTTTTATGCATAAAAAATGTTCCAATTTCCCAACCCTGAAAACGAAATTTAAATTTTTTTTGTTTATTTTACCAATGCAACTCTTAATGAGGCATTAAATAGTTTTATTTAAGAAAAACGTAATATTTGTAGCTATTTTGGTCACTTTCATGTACTACAATGTATTGCAGTTATCCAACTCTGGCATCTAAATTTTGATCTTTTTTTTTAATTTTTGATACCAATTTTGTTTTCCTTGAACTAAAAATTTGTTTTAATTAGTAAAAAACCGACGTTAGTTGCCTTAATAGGTTACCTTTATGTATACAAAAATTTCAATTTCCCAGCCCTGGAAGCGAAATTTTAATTTTGTTTACCAATGCTAGTCTTTGTTAGGTAGAAAGTCGTGTTATTTAAGAAAAATTTACAATTTGA
Organism: Linnaemya tessellans; assembly: GCA_951800035.1. NCBI lineage: Eukaryota > Metazoa > Arthropoda > Insecta > Diptera > Tachinidae > Linnaemya > Linnaemya tessellans. The sequence continues at coordinate 84,109,864 of OX637533.1, read as the reverse complement.
ACTATTTTGGCCACCTTCATGAACTACACTTGTCTAACCCTGGGTTCGAAATTTTGATTTTCTTTTTTAATTTTTTATACCAATTTTGTTCTTTCTAAATTATAAGACAGTTTAAGTTAGCAAAAAAAGCAACATCATTTGCCTGTTTGATTACTTTCACGTATGTATAAAAAATTAAATTTCCCACCCCTGGAAGCAAAATTTTAGTTAAAATTTTATTTTGTGGCCAATGCAAATCTTTATGACGCATAAGGAGGTTTTCTTAAAGAAAAATTTCAAATTTTTAACAATTTTAGTTACTACATGTACTACAAAATGCCAAAAAAATATTTAATTTCCCATCCCTGGAAAATTTTTTTTTATTTTTTTTAGTTTTTAATAGACCATTGAGGCTTCCCAAAGCACGAAATAGGTTTAATTTACAGACACTAAAAAAAATAATTGATTTTTGGTATAAATTTTGCGTCGAGAAATAGGTGTAAACTTCCCAGCTCTGGAACCGTACTTCGGATCTCTCTGAATTTCAATAGCACTCTATTTAAGTTCAATCCAACGGTCCAAGAACGAAGTCTCTAGCTCTCCTGGGGCCTTGGGAAAACCGATTTCACGTAGAGACGGACGGACATCGCTCAATCGTCATCGCTATTCATAAGGATCCAGAATATATATACTTTATGGGGTCCCATGTGCATATCGAAGAAATTACACACGGAATTTTATTTCTATACCCTGTGAAGGGTATAAAAATAAAATTTCGAATCCAGGGATGGGCAAGTGCAATATTTTATGGTACATGAAAGGAACCAAAATGGTAAAAAAATTTTAAATTTGTCTTAACCAAAACTACTTTATACCGCATGAAGATTTGCATTGATAAAAAAAATGTTTAAAAATTAAAATTTCGCTTCCAGGGTTAGGAAATTTAATTTTTTTTATTCATAAAGTCACCAAGTAGGCAATTGACGCAAAAATCAACATTTAATATAATGGACGAAACAAACTTAGTTTATAAAATAACTTGCAATGGTGACAACACTGATGTATGTAAAAAATATACGTTGGTACGACAAGAACAAAACTAAAGACGAGAATATCTGGACATATATCTGATTTAAATAACAATACAAAATCATCGAGCCAAAAAACTGCACTTGCGGCCCACTGTGCAACAACTGGGCACAAACCAGATTTAAGTAAAGTAAAGCTGGATTCACCTATTGTTTCGGAACAAAAAATTTGTTCCGAAACATTTTTTTTATATGTAGTTTGACGTCTCTCTTTTTGAGAGAGAGAGCGAAAGAGAGTTAACTTTGTTCGGAACATGAAATGGTTTAATTTTAATTTTTGTTCTGAAACATTTCAACTGTGATGCCAGCTACTTTAAATTTTAAAGTAAAGTTGAATTGAGATACCATATCATATTGTATGTGTGTATAATAATATAGAGAACTTGTTTTATATTGTTTGTTGTTAAAGATAAATAACTGTTGAATATTAGTGCAAATAAAAGTAAATAAATATGTCCACGGATTTAACTCAATGGCTATTAAAACAAGCACTTGACTTTTACTAAGATTTTTATTTGTATCCATTTTTATTTTGATGAGATGTTTATTTTTACAATTTATTTATTACACAATAAAATATATGAGTGCGAAGCCAAGAAAACAAGAAAATTGCATTCATCTGCTACTGTGCTGCCTAATTGAAAAACTAACACGAATCGTTTACAAAAATATGTCATATGGTAGCCTTGTTTTTCCGGAACAATTGTTCGAAGTGGGTGAATCGTTTCAGAACAATCTCTCAATAAACTAAAATTGTTTCGGAACAAATTTTTTGTTCCGAAACAATGGGTGAATCCAGCTTAAGAATACTTGAAAGAGAGAAGAATAGTACAAAGAGATATATGCAAGAGATGCTACACATAATAAATACCCCCACAGACAAGAGAATTAATTACAAATCAGACACTGACAACTGCACACACATATATAGATACACAATAAACAAACACAGAACGAAAAAAAAAACCTGTGATCATTAGGTGACAAAGTTTACAAGTACATATAAACAAGTGACAAGAAATGTAATTATTATTATTGTTTGTATAGAATGTATAATTAAAATTAAGTAATTTATTACTTAAGAAATGTAATATTAAAAAGGAAACGCTTTAATTTCATTTACTACATATTAAAAAGACCTCAAGCCGAAATATAGCTAACCAACAAACATATTATAAAACTATTTTATATTTTAGGAAGAACCAGATTGGTATCAACAATTTCAAAAAAAAAAAATAAAAATTTGGAATCCAGGGTTGGACAAGTGCAATATTTTATAGTTCATAAAGGTGACCAAAATGGTTCAAAATTGCAAATATTTCCTAAATAACACTACTTTATACCTCACGAAGAGTTGCATTTGTAAAAAAAAAAAACAAAGAAAAAAATTAAAATTTCACTTCCAGGGTTGGGAAGTTTAAAGTACTTTTGGTATATGCAATATATTGTAGTACATGATAGTGACCAAAATGGTTGCAAATTTTAAGTTTTTCTTAAATAAAACAACTATACCGAACGAAGACTAGCATTGGTAAAATAAATTAAAATTTCGCTTACAGCAACTAACGTCGGTTTTTTTACTAATTAAAACTATTTTTTAGTTCAGGAAAAACAAAATTGGATCAAAAATTAAAAAAAAAATCAAAATTTGGATTCCAGGGTTGGATAACTGCAATATTTTGTAGTACATGAAAGTGACCAATATGGTTACATATATTAATTGCCTATTTCTCATTGCCGAATGAATTCTTTCTTTCGTATAAATACATTTGAAACAAAAACAATTTATAAAATGTTGTTCTTGTTTTAAATATATTTGTACGAAAGAAAGAATTCAGTCGACAATGAGAAATAGGCAGTAAGCTTTTCTTAAATAAAATTATTTCATGCCTCATTAAGAGTTGCATTAGTAAAAAAAAAAACAAACAAAAAATTAAAAATTCGGTTCCAGGGTTGGAAAATCGAAATTTTTTGGTACATGTAAGTACCCACATAAATTCGCACTTTTAGTTTTATTTCAGTAAAGTAAACATATTTTATACTTCGCTAAGGATTAAATTGGTATTAAAAATTTTAAAAACTAAAAATTCGGTTCCAGGGTTGGATAATCGAAATTTTTTAGTACATAAAATTAGCCATATAAGTTCCTAATTTTGGGTTTTTGTGGATGAAGTCTTTTTTTTTGTATACTTCGGGCAGAGTTAAATTGGTATTAAGAACCAAAAAAATCTGCAAGACGATTTTACGGTTGGACAATTAGAACTTTTTGGGGTACATGAAACGAAGTTTTACTTTTTGTTTTTTTTTTAATTAAACATATTTAATAGTTTTGAAAGACGTTTAGAGGTATTAAAAATAAGAAAAGCCAAACATTTAGCTGCTTAGCCGAAAAATTTAAACGTTTTCTTAAATATAAAAGTAACCGATAACATAATTTTGATTTTTTAATTAAACCTACTTTTTGTTTTGGCTACAAAGAAAGAAAGAAGAATTACATCTGTGAAGGGTATTTAAGATTCGGCACAGCCGAATATAGCACTTTTACTTGTTTTTATCTTGGACCAGCACTCAGGGGATGACCCCTATATATGCAGTGCATTGTGCTGGAACTAAAAAGGAGGGAATAGTATTAAGGGGAAAGATGAGAAGTTAGAGAATTTTTTGTAGCTATTTCAGCCTTTTTACTTCGCCGGTTAATTTTTTGCTACAGGTCCGACGAAGGAGGGTGCTGTTACTCTGCTTGTGTCAGTCGCTGCCAATTATGTTGAGTGACCAGTGCTATGCCTTCATCATTGAAAACAGGCTGGCAACAACTAACACACCATGCACTAACACTGATCAGAAGAATTCAACACAATATTTCATGATTCAGAGCGGGGTTGAACTCAGGACCCTCCGCTTCATAGTCTCGTGTTCTACTACTTCAGCCAACAGCACCCACAAATTACATATATTAATGTTTTTTGAACAATTAAATATGTCCAGAAATATTACAGTCATTTGAGAAAAAGATTTCAATTTCTGCACAATCCATTTGATGATTATATCTTCTATAATATTAGTGATTATAACTTTTATTGTATTGAGAAAATAAAACGTTTAATTTTGGAGTTTAAAGAAAAAAAATAATAATCAAAAAAAGTACAATAAAGAACACTTTAATTAAAAAACGACACTTTAATTTTTTTAATATAAGAGTACATCGTTTAAAAAAAGAGGTCTGTCCTCTTAAAAAAAGGACGAATGGCTACCGTAGCTATCAGTAAGATGAAATCAACTCATAGACCAACTTTCAAAACACATCAATAAAATGTTTGTATTAAGTTCTGCTCTTAAACTTAGATCGTGGACATATACGCCGGTATTCATAAAATTTAAAATGAGTTTGAAATGTATTTTAATAAAATGTTTTCATACAAAATTTTCTTAAAACAGATTTCAAATACGTTTTATTTTTTTTATGAATACCGGGGATAGAATATAACAGAGCATTGTGTTGACTTTTTGCACCGATTACATTTATAATATAATTTATAGTGTCCTTCTGAAAAGAATGAATTTAACGAGCAGATGAATCACATAGAATCTAATTTCATAAGAAAAAGGAACTATGCAAATACAGACAACATAGAATTCAAAGATCTTTTATTCCTTTGCTGGAGTCAGAGCAAATAAAGACTATAGACTTATTCAAAACATATGTCTCGGAATATATTTCAATCGATTATGAACTGGAATCGGTTCAGTTTATTAACGTGTTGTTTCTGATCTGGCAACAAAGCCATGATATGAAAGAGGTTCTTTAAATAAATTAAGACCTATTAGAGAGTTATTTGAACAAGTTGTGAGAACGATCGGGGAATATTATAGAATGTATCAATTTGTTATTATCGATGAAAAATTAGGTTTTTAGAAGACGTTGTAATTGCAAGCAGTAGTCGCGTTAAAACCCAATATATCTGATAACAAGATGCTAACTGCTATACTTCTTCAACAACGAAAACATCCTAATGGCACATATGTAGTTAACAACCAATTTATGAAATTAATTGCACGGTTGACCGAAAATATTCACAATACCGTCCGAAATATCACATTTGATAATCTATTGACTAGTTGGATAAACTTAAATCTTCTAAGCAGAAACTGGATATGATTTGCACTCTAAGAAAGAATAAGAAAGAATTATCTAAAGAATTCAGAGGTACGGGGCCGAGCGGAAACAAATATTTTTATATGGAACATGCTATTGTGGTATGTCCTGATTATCAATATGAGGATGATAACTGAATCAACCTGTGATTTAAGTATTTATAAGATTCCTAAGATAAATTTAATTTTGTTGAGAACAACTTATGTATTTTAGTTTTGTTTTTGTAGTATCTAAGAAAAACTATTGATTGTGATCGACGTTTTGTATTATATTGAAAATTAGTTTATTGCAGTTTAATTTTTTATTATATCCATAAGTTAAAAAAATAATATTTGAGCAAGTTTTGTTTCAAAAAAACTGAAACAGGCTCAATCTTTCCCCACGCGGGTATTTATGTATGTTCCAAAGTTAGGCGCGTGAATGAAAAAGGTTAATTTTAGTAATCAGATATAACTAATATTGTAAATATTTATCATAACACTAAGAGAAGTACTTTAAAGCATTTGGCACAAGTGACATTTTAATATGTCGAGCTTCATAACATTCACCGTCTATATAATATATCTGATGTTCTGAATTATCTGGTATAACCTCTACAGTGCGGCTTTCAAATGATGTAGAAGGCTGTATGTTATATTCTCTTATTATATTAACTAAGAAATCAGACAGAGTAAAATTATTTTCAATTATACGTGTTTTGAATACAAAAAACTTGGAATTTTTTTCGCACGTAATGTCAATCTGTTTGGCAATAATTTTGCTAAAATTTTCTGTTGAACATAGTTTATATTCTGGCAACTGATAATTGGGTTGACCGTGTAGATGTGGAGATACGAATTTATAAATATTCAACCGCGATTTATTGGTTACAACAGGTTCACATTTATAGCACCCAGGACACGGAGGTGTGTATACAATATTTCCTAATATGTTTTGATTTAACTTGTTGCTCAGTGCCGCAAATATAGCAGAAGCATGATGCCTAAGTACTCCAAAATACCAGTATTTATCTTTATTAATTTCCGTATCCTTTATTATGCCCCATGAAAAAGAGTGTATACCGAAGATTGGTTTGTTGGGTACAATGTTGTTATTATCAATAACTTCGCATTTAATAAGAGGGCGATGTTCTGTATGGCCTTCAACTAAGGCAAGCATACATTGGGAAACATTTTTAAGAAAATCAGTATTTTTTTCCAGTTTGCTTTGCATCAAGTTGAATGAGGTTTCATTTTTTTCTCCTAACGGTAAAAATAGAACGGGGCATATTTCTTTATTTCTCCGCGCTAGTCCCGTAACTACTTCTAATGATGTACCATCGCCTCCAGCTACAATTACAACATCGGGCAATTGCTGAAGCGTCTCCATAAATGATTTTGCATGCCCAACATGTTTCGTTTTAATAACGTCCACTTCGTATCCGACCATATGCAATAACGGTTCACAATATTTTTGGAACTGAAAATATAAATATGGTGTACATGTAATTTATTTTATTATAAAATACTGACATATTATGAAATTTTTTATTTGACATATTGTCATAATTCTATTTTCAATGAAATTTATTTGTTGATGGTGAAGCAATGTCTATATGCATTTCATTGGTACTTCACCAAATCATCAGTAGAATTTAACCATAGTTTTGAAAAGTTAAAAGCTCTGGCAACCAACCCAACAAATAAATTATATTCGATATGAATATATTTTACTTTTCTACACCTTTATACATTTAGAAATTCAATGGATAACAAGAAATGTATTTATAAGGCAAAATCTATATATATATATATATATATATATATATAAATGAAATTTATTTGTTGGTGGTTAAGCAATGTCTATATGCATTTCATTGGTGCTTTACCAAATTGTCAGTAGACTTTAACCACAGTTTTGAAAAGTTAAAAACCTCTTATCTTATGCATATACTTCCGAAAACCATCTGAGAATTCACAACTTGTAAATTACAAACTATTTTCAAAAATAACAACAGAACAAGAACATAGGCTTGCAACTCATACAAAACTAAACCAACAAATAAAGTATGTTTGATACGAATCTATTTTATTTTTCTACACCTTTATACAATCAGAAATCCATTGGATAACAAGAAAAGTATTTATAAGGCAAAATGAAAAATAAAATTTAAATCAAAATGTTATTAAGTTTTTTTTATTTAACACATTGTTGTCACAATACTAATATATAAATGAAATTTATTTGTTGGTGGTTAAGCAATGTCTATATGCATTTCATTGGTGCTTTACCAAATCGTCAGTAGACTTTAACCACAGTTTTGAAAAGTTAAAAACCTCTTATCTTATGCATATACTTCCGAAAACCATCTGAGAATTCACAACTTGTAAATTACAAACTATTTTCAAAAATAACAACAGAACAAGAACATAGGCTTGCAACTCATACAAAACTAAACCAACAAATAAAGTATGTTTGATACGAATCTATTTTATTTTTCTACACCTTTATACAATCAGAAATCCATTGGATAACAAGAAAAGTATTTATAAGGCAAAATGAAAAATAAAATTTAAATCAAAATGTTATTAAGTTTTTTTTATTTAACACATTGTTGTCACAATACTAATATATAAATGAAATTTATTTGTTGGTGGTTAAGCAATGTCTATATGCATTTCATTGGTGCTTTACCAAATCGTCAGTAGACTTTAACCACAGTTTTGAAAAGTTAAAAACCTCTTATCTTATGCATATACTTCCGAAAACCATCTGAGAATTCACAACTTGTAAATTACAAACTATTTTCAAAAATAACAACAGAACAAGAACATAGGCTTGCAACTCATACAAAACTAAACCAACAAATAAAGTATGTTTGATACGAATCTATTTTATTTTTCTACACCTTTATACAATCAGAAATCCATTGGATAACAAGAAAAGTATTTATAAGGCAAAATGAAAAATAAAATTTAAATCAAAATGTTATTAAGTTTTTTTGATTTAAATTTTATTTTTCATTTTGCCTTATAAATACTTTTCTTGTTATCCAATGGATTTCTGATTGTATAAAGGTGTAGAAAAATAAAATAGATTCGTATCAAACATACTTTATTTGTTGGTTTAGTTTTGTATGAGTTGCAAGCCTATGTTCTTGTTCTGTTGTTATTTTTGAAAATAGTTTGTAATTTACAAGTTGTGAATTCTCAGATGGTTTTCGGAAGTATATGCATAAGATAAGAGGTTTTTAACTTTTCAAAACTGTGGTTAAAGTCTACTGACGATTTGGTAAAGCACCAATGAAATGCATATAGACATTGCTTAACCACCAACAAATAAATTTCATTTATATATTAGTATTGTGACAACAATGTGTTAAATAAAAAAAAACTTAATATATATATATATATATATATATATATATATATATATACATATATATATATATATATATATATATATATATATATATATATATTGTAATGTAAAAATTAAACACGTCGTTCAGGTTTGCATGTAGACTTCTTAATACACGCTTTCTTTATTAAAACTTTTAAATGGCGCTCATAGTCAATATTTACATTAAACTGTTGGCTGCAATTCTTCCATAGCTGCTCGAAATAGTAATATTATGAAATACAGATGGTATGGTTTAATTATGACACATAGATGGAGTTATAATAGTTCAAACTCGTTACAATTGACTATTGAAAATAAAATAAACTTAACAGTAGGGATTGCTATAAATAAGTAATAAGTATAGTGGAGCATTACATGACATTACAACTCGGCCATCCTGATTTTTTGATTGCCCTCAATCAAACTATTTATCTATCCATTTTCGTATTCGTGAAGCTTCTATTACTCCATCATATGGCAGCTGGGTAATCTGGCAATTCTCTACATCCCGAATAAGATATCGGTCATTGGGCAAAACCTTGTGAATTACATAAGGACCTCGGAAAATCTCGTTCAACTTTTTGTTTTTACCAATTGTTGTGTCAGTGTAACGAACAACAACAAAATCACCTGTTCTATAAGACTTTGCAGGTTTGCTCCTATCCAAAAAACATTTTAAATTATTCGCCTGCGACTTCATAATAGCCTCCGATGCGTCGGTTCGAACCTGCTCCAAGTCACGAACATATTGCTTAGAATTATTTCCCTCTAAATATTCCGTCAAAAAATCTATGGTCGTACCACGCTGTTCAACACCAAATAACAATTTGCTAGGAGACTGCCTTGCAGAACAATGAATTGTATTGTTCATGGCGAACTCAACTTTTGTTAGCATTTGTGACCAATTAGCGTGATTCAAAGGGTTAGTCAGCTTACTTAATATCACTTTGAGTACTCTGTTCACTCTCTCAACTTGTCCGTTTGCCTGTGCTGATGCTACTGCAATCTGAATATGATCTACATTATTAGTCAGAAGATATGAACTAAATTCAGAAAAAGTAAAACATGTACCCCTATCACTGATAATTCGTCTTGGTCTTGAGTAAGCTATAAAATATTTGTCTAAGCAAGCAATAACTTCCCTCGTGCTTGTAGACTTTACCGAAAATAGTTTAACAAATTTCGTAAAAGCGTCAATTATAATCAAAATGTACCTGCGCTGCGAATTTATGGACGGAAGTGGACCAGTGGTCAATGTGTATCGTATCAAATGGCACGGGATTCTTCGGGATATTGTACAAATTATGTTCATTTATTCTAACAGGAGGCGAACACATAATACACCGCAGATAATTCTTTATTCCTTTTCATATTTCTAAACCAGTAGTTTTTCCTGACCTGTTCGTATGTCTTCTCAATTCCCATATGGCAAATCCTTTCATGAACTAATCTAATAATATTCTCCTCTAATTCATAAGGGACACATAATAATAAATCGTCTCTATCAGCGACTCGGAACACTATACCATCCACTAACTTGAAATTAGTTACCTCTTCCCTTTCCAGTCGTAATCTCATCGCGATAATTTCTTCATCCCTATTTTGTTTGACTTGAATCATGAAGTCAAGCTCTCCTTCATCGGATACATTGATGGCTCTACACGGTATAACATTAGGTATATCATATTCATCAATGTGAACATCGCCTACGTCCTCATTTACGTAAGTGTGAAAATCGGCTGTGTCACCATAAAGAATATTGGAAGTCAGAAAATTATTATCATCGTGCGATACTGGGTCGGAAGGGTTCGGAGGTTTGATTTCGACATCGTTGTTTTTAGAATTAAGATCAGAATCAGTCATATCTGAGTCCAAAAAGATTTTATCTACTATGTTGCGACAACATTCGTTCGATATTACTGTTTGCTCATGACATCTACTCAGTGCATCAGCATGGCCCATTGTTACGCCTCCCCGATGTAAAATTCTGTAGTCATAATGCTCCATCTGCAGAGTCCATCTGGTGATCTTTGGACTTATGTCCATTTTGTTTAAAGTAAGTGCTAGAGCATTGCAGTCGGTGACTACTTTGAAAGGAATACCCCTCAAATATATATCAAAGCAATTCAGAGCATGAATTATGGCTAACGTTTCAAGCTCAAAACTATGCATTTTAGACTCTGAAGCCGTAGTAGCCTTAGAGAAGAAAAAAACAGGGTGAAATTTTCCGTCCTTTTGTTTCTGTATTAATACAGCTCCAAATCCCACTTTGCTTGCATCTGTATGTAATTCAGTCTCATTCCGAGGGTTATATAGAGCCAAAACAGGGGGGTTCATTAATTTTTTCCTTAGTTCGTAAAATGAACTCCCTAAGCAAACGTTGGAGTGGGTGTACAATCTTCGCGTAATCCTTTATGAATTTTCGAAAGTATGAAAATAGCCCAAGACACGAATGCAATTGTTTAAAATTTACTGGAAGAGGATATTGGGCTAGGGCCCGTATATGCAAATCGCTAGGGCGTATACCATTTTCATTTACCGTGTATCCCAAGTAATCTGTAGTCCCATAAGCAAAACTACACTTTTTAAATTCAATTCTAGTCCTAAAATCGCTAATCGTTGTAAAACTTCAACTAATACATGGCAGTGTGTCTCAAATGTAGGCGTTGCTATGGATATATCGTCAAGATAAACAATTATTTCCCCTGATTCGATTAAATCTCGCAAAGCGCAATGTATATATCTCTGAAAGACTGCAGGCGCATTCTTCAGTCCAAATGGCATACAATTGTATTCATATTGGCCATCGGGAGTTACAAACGACGTATATTTTTTCGATTCCTCATCTAACTTCACATGAAAAAACCCATTCTTCAAATCTAAAGTCGAAAAATATCTATTGCCACCCAAATATTCCATACATGTTTCGATGAGAGTTAACGGAAAATTATCGCGCACAGTGATCTTGTTCAATGCTCGATAGTCCACACATTTACGATACTCCCCATTTTTCTTCGAAACCATTACAACTGGCGAAGCGTATGGAGACTCTCTCTGTCTGATTATACCCTTCTCCAATAGTTCACTAATAATCTGTCTAAGAGCTGTGCGTTCTGCAACAGCTAGCCTACGAGGCCGAAAGTAAAAACGATTTCCACTATTCAATCTAATGGTCATTTTATAATCGTAGGGACAGACCTCAGTCTCAGACTTCAAGTATTTTGTTTCATTTATATTCCTAATAATATCCTTATCACCACTTCTCAACCTGGGGTTGATATTCAACTCATCAATTTCATAGTCTATAGCCATAATTTGACTCTGAGCAAAGTCGAACTCTGACAATGATTGTCGTCCAGTTGTCTCGATTGTTTCACACACACTTTCTGATTGCACATTACCAAGAAATTCACCTGAATCGACTATCAGCGCGGGAGGCAAGTCATTAATTACTTTCGCTGCTACCCCTTCAGACATATCGGAATTCATCCTATCAAACAAAAAATGTTCAAAAGTACTATGATCTTCAAGGACATATTTATTTTTTGAATTCATTGGTTTGTCCATATAACTCAAGCCGATATTAAATTTAGAAAGAAAATTTCGTCCTAATAGTAAAGGAATAGGTATAGTTTCATTAGGCACAACAATCAAAGTAACTAAATGAACTTGTTTTCCAAAAGAGATTTCAGATTTGAGTTTTCCGAACGTAGTTAGTTTCGCTTTACCAAGACCCTGAAATTCTGTTTGTGTTTCTACTCTGTTGATATTAAATGGCACTTCAGATTCGCGAACCAAATTTACCGGGCTGCCAGTATCGAAAATAGATAGAATAATTTTATAATCACTAAGCTGTTCACAATTGAAATTCATAAATCTTAAACATACCATATTAATAAATTTTACAGGATTTGGACCTTCATCGGCTAAGTCACTTCCAGCAATGGCAGCAACTGTTGTCTTCAGCCTCTGTATGCGTTTGATGTTGTTGCACGACTTGCGCTCATGTCCCGCCTCCCAACAATTAAAGCAAACACCAATTGGGCGCTCTTCATAAGGACATTGAGGTTTGATGTGTCCCATTCGTGAACAATTATAGCATCGTGTTCCCTCGTTTATGTTTTTGGCGTGTTAGACTTTACTTCGGTTAAATTTATTTTATTATTTGTAAAACTGTCGCCGCCACCTCTTACACTTTGTCGCTGTTCATACATATGGATAGCATTTTTTATATCATCCATAGTTTTAGCTGCCGCAAAAAGAATGAAATCTGTCACACGGCCTTGTAAACCCTCTTGCACAAACGCTACAAGCTCAAAATCGGTGACATCACTCCGAATTGCAATGGATTCCATTTCCATAACATATCGGCGGACACTTTCATCGGATTTTTTTATTCGTCGGCGTAGAGTGTTGTAAATTTCTTGGCGGCTTACCGTGTGTCCAAATTCCTTAAATAGTTTGGCTTTAAGTTCTCCATACGTCATTGCCCCTCACCCAAGTATTAAACGCGCCGAGCCAATTAAAGAGTTTCTTAGAGTTAAGAATTTTAGTAGCTCGTCGGCCTTTACTTGTTCCAAAACTTCTTCGAGATTTTGGAAAAATTCAGTAACTCCAAATGTTCGATCCTCCCCGCTAAATTTTATTACAGCATGTTCAATCTCTTGAAAATTTACAATGCGGTGTGGCACTGCAGACGCCGCGCCGCGCTCCATTATTTCTATTTCCTTACGCAGACGTAGAACTTCATGGCGGCGGCGCAAAATTTCAATTTCGTCATCTAACATTTCTGCTTCTGTTGTGTCATCTTCGGTAAAGTTCGAATCTTCAGCTGGCAATGTGACGGCGGCAATTTTCGTAGTGGCGGCTGAAAAATTCGAGTTTTCTTCGGCTATAGGGGCCTTAATAGCTTTCGAATGCATTGTAACCTCAGTAATTGTGGAAGTAAACGGACTTGTTGAATGGTTTCCAGCGTAGCGCTTAACGTAGGTATTATTCGAATTGTTTGCAAAAGCGGCGTCAGTTGTTGCACATAGTGTAGAATTACCAATAGTTTCATTTGGGTGGACAGCGGTGGGCCTCGAATATATTGCGGAGGTGACGATCGGCTTTTTAGCACAGGTATTGACCACTAATAAATTCGAGGCCAAAGAGAGCGGAGGGTTCGTATTAGTGGTGGCGGAGGTCGAAGGAAAAGATGAAATGGCGAGTTGTGAAAAATTCGTAGATTCGACAACAGTTTTGGATTCATCGTTGCTGGGAACACCGTCATTGTCAGCTTTGTTCCCTCCATCAGTCTCTGTGTCGATGATATTAGGATTTTCCTTCAATGCAGCCTCCACAATGTCTCGGTTGTCAGAAAAATTCTGCGAAGTGCATCGGTGGAATGTTTAGTTGTGATTGACACTCCTACATATTTTAATACATCTTGGAGTTGCTTTCTGGTTAAAGTTGATTCCATCTTTTGGTTTTGTTTAATTTTGCAGGTTTATCCCACTTCTGACGATGTAATGTAAAAATTAAACACGTCGTTCAGGTTTGCATGTAGACTTCTTAATACACGCTTTCTTTATTAAAACTTTTAAATGGCGCTCATAGTCAATATTTACATTAAACTGTTGGCTGCAGTTCTTCCATAGCTGCTCGAAATAGTAATATTATGAAATACAGATGGTATGGTTTAATTATGACACATAGATGGAGTTATAATAGTTCAAAGTCGTTACAATTGACTATTGAAAATAAAATAAACTTAACAGTAGGGATTGCTATAAATAAGTAATAAGTATAGTAGAGCATTACATGACATTACAATATATATATATATATATATATATATATATATATATATATATATATATATATATATATTTATATACATGTATATATATATATATATATATATATATATATATATATATATATATATATATATATCGCTCATTTGCGAGAAGAGTGGCATAATTCAAAAAAAGCGGTTCCGAGATAAATGCATTTAAAGTTTTCAATTGAAGCTAACTGCTGAGAAAAGCACAAAGCACCACAAACAGATATGCTGAAACTTCAATTTTTTTATTATTTTAAACATAGGTACGGAATAATTGGCGATAAAAAATTTTTGTCCGAGTTCTGGAAGAGAATTTATCAATGCTTTGAATTATGTCATTATTGTTGCAAAAAAATCATCATTATACTGTCATAAGTAGAAATGCGTCTTTGTAACTGAAAAAAAAAATTAACAATCTAAGTATGTTTTCACAGTTGAATAGTAAATAATACACAAATGCATAATAAAAATCAGATAGCTTTATTTTCACAGCTCTTTAAACTTAAGAAATACATAGTTCATAAAAGAAAAAAGAATTAAAATTATTTTAAGTTAAAAAAAGCGAGAAAAATTCGACAAAAATTAAAAAACTGTATTACAAATTTTCATAAAATGATTTATAAAAGGGTGGAATAAGCTTTTTATTTAATAATTCCATTAAATGCTTTTTTATACCCTCCAAAAAAGAATTTGGAGGGTATATTCACTTTGTCATTCCGTTTGTAACGCATCGAAATATCCATCTCAGACCGCATAAAGTATATATATTCTTGATCAGTGATGAAATCTAAGATGAACTGAGCATGTCCGTCCGTCCGTCCGTTCGTCTGTGGAAATCACGATTCAGTCCAAACGAAAAGAGCTAGACTCTTGAAATTTGGCATAAATATATTTTAAAGCTTAGAGCAGGTTAAGTTCGAAGATGGGCTAAACCGGGCAAGAGGGAAAAAAGTTCCCCTAAGAAGAACCAAACCAACCCAGAAAAAACATCATAATTTTTAAAGTTTTTTGGTTATTTTGTTAAGCAAATGATATATTTTTATGTCAAATACGGTCCAGCGACTTAAACTTGGAGCCATTAATTAAAATAAAAATATGTTTTGACCCCGCCCACTTCAGTGGGCGTTATTATAGGCAAAAATAGCATAAAAATTTAACAAATTGTTTTACTTAAGCCTACTTTCCTTAAAAATAACACTTTTAAGCTTTAATGACGAAGCTGACACGAAACCTGGTACTACTCTGCCCTACCCCCTCCTTCCCCTTCGCCCACTAAATGACCCTACCAAAAAAAATTTTTTTTTTTAAATTTTGTGTATAATCATCCCAAGCATTTATCTTTAAAGTTTTATGACTGCCGATTTCTGCCCTACCCTTCCCCCCCCCCCTCTTCCTTTGCCCCTAAATGACCCTACCAAAAAAATTTTTTTTTTAAATTTTGTATATAATCATCCCAAGCATTTATCTTTAGAGTTTTATGACTGCCGATTTCTGACCTACCCCCCCCCCCCCCACCTCTTCCTTTGCCCCCTAAATGACCCTACCAAAAAAAATTTTTTTTTTTTAATTTTGTATAATCATTCCAAGCATTTATCTTTAGAGTTTTATGACTGCCTGTTGCTGCCCTACCCCCTCCTCGCCCTTTGCCCGCTAAATGACCCTATTAAAAATAAATAAAAATTTTTGTTAATTTTGTGTATAATCATCCCAAGCATTTATTTTTAGTTTTATGTCTACCTGTTTCTGCCCTACCCCCCTCTCCCCCTTTGCCCCCTAAATGACCCTATCAAAAAAAAAGAAATTTTAATTTTGTATGTAATTATCCCAGCATTTATTTTTAGAGTTTTATGACAAAGATGAAATGTTTCCCCCACAGCCCTTGCCAGAGCGACACCGCCAAAATACAGTTTTTATACCCTCCAAAGAGAATTGTGATGAAGTCTAAGACGGTCTAGCAATGCCCATACGTTCGTCTGTGGAAAACATGATATTGTATACTTTTGGACCCCGCCCCCTTTAGTGGGCGTTGACGACGATATTATATAAAAGAACTCTGTCCCACCAAGTTAAACATTTCAAATTCACTTACTAAATATTTGGAGGGTATTTAAGATTCAACCCGGTCGAATATAACGTTTTTACTTGTTTATTTTGGGAAATAGCAGGTTTTTCAAAGAAAGACTTAGTGAGTTGTATTTGTAAATTGTTTTTTTTTTCTGTTTTTAATTTTTTTTTTTTAATTTTTTTGGCCAGGTAAATAAATTTTTTCTTTTTTCCCTTCCGATGTAGGTATGTATTTATCTTGAGCTAATCAGGCCTAACGTATTCAATGTTAATAAAACCAATTTATTACATTTTTTACCCAACGTTTCGTAAATTTTTTGTCGACTTCTTCAGGGGCTTTTGTCTATTTTAATTTAAAAGAACATACATAAATATTACAAATTACAGTGATACAATGATATTATTAATGTTTTTAGAAATATTTTTTTTTTGTTTTTTTAATAATTACAGCCTCTTGAAATTCATCTGCACTATATGAATTTTTGAAAAAAAAAAACGGATGCCGGTGATTCTCGACGTATTTCCAGAATTTTGACTTCCGACAATTTAAACTTGTTCATATATAAAGGACCAATATCTGTTGCCAATTTTTTTAGGTCAACAAAATCTGTATAGCACATTTCATTTACCTTAAATGGTTCACCTTTTTTTCGCGCTGAACGAATTATTGACATGTAAGATTCGGGCGAATAAATTGGACCACTCCTAAGCATACGCTTTGTTTCCCTTTCGATTAGAGAATGAGGAGAGTCCCCCTCATTTTGAGTATGGCCTTTTTTTAAATATTTATGGGTTATTGACTTGATACCCAAGAAGGGCACAGCATAAATGTATAGCGCTACCATAAACTTATTTTTTTGTTGGCCAGCGCAATTGTCAGAGCAATTGCGTCCGTGGTTTTTGCTAAATTTTGTAGGTACTTTAGCACGCAAGTCCCCAATTCGTTGGCTCCGCGATGCCCATTTGCCTCATCCCAAACAAAGCAAAGCATTTATTTGTTTTAAAATCGTATATAGTGAAGTTATATACATTCAATTTAGACTTGTAATAAAAAGATGACAAGTCACCTTTTGGTAGTGGCATTACTGCTTGCAAATCATATACAGCCACAAATGAATTTTTATCTTTATCACTGTTTTTTTTCTATTCTAGATAAATTTTTTCCCTTCTGATGAAGCTCATACATGTCTTTTTTAGATATTTTTTCATTTTCTTCCAAATTATCGCAAACTGAGCATGTTTCGCATAAGTCAAAAAACGATATATTAAACTCCTCAGTGAAGATCCTATAAAAATATATATAATTTGCAAATGGCTTGTTATCT
This sequence comes from Linnaemya tessellans, assembly GCA_951800035.1. Lineage (NCBI taxonomy): Eukaryota > Metazoa > Arthropoda > Insecta > Diptera > Tachinidae > Linnaemya > Linnaemya tessellans. Next base: position 84,092,047 of record OX637533.1, on the reverse strand, counting down.
CTTTTGCAAATATCTACATAATCTTTATGCAGATTGGATATACTTTTGCTTCCGTCAATAAATGTTTTTGACGTATTAGCACGGGTATAGTGACTTTCAATTTTCGGTATTAATTCAATGAAATCTTTGAGATCTTTTTTTATCGGTGGGTCTATTGTTCTGTGCTTTCCATGTTTTCCTCTTTGATCTGCCTCTAAAACATTATTTAACACTTTATGCCTTTTTTCGAGGAATTACGCGATCACTAATATTAAATGTGTTCTTAAAGAATAATTTGCAAACGCGAACTTCCTCATTATTACGTTTCAAAAAATATGCATTGTTATTTTGTCTGCTAGGTCTGGTTCCACCAATTCGTACGTAGCGGTATCTTTTCAATGGAATACATACAATTCGCAATATATTGCCTTTGTAGCTCAATGTTACCTAATTTCCAAAATGAGTTAAAATACATTTTTCTTTCTTCTTCGTTAAAACTGTTTGAGCACTTTAGTCTACAATTTTCTCCACACGGAATTTTCATTTGTCTCGCGGGCTTATTATTTTTATGTTTTGAGTTTGATTCATATGCTTGTCCACTATTTCTTTTTTTTTTTTTTTGGCCAACGATTTTTTTCAATTTTCCATGTTTTTTTTCTCTTTATTCCTTTTTTGATGGACTTACGTAAATTGTTGTTAATTGTGTGTTTGTGGAAGAGCTTGTATTATTTGTATTGGACAGACATCTATCCAAAATATTTGTGAATTTCGTGGTAGAATTTGGTTTATGTGTAATAGTTTCTTGGTCGCTGTCACTTTTATCGTCATTACTTGGCAAGTATGTAGTGTCCCTATTGGAATCATCGCAATCTTCTGAAAATGATGACGTACTTGATGATAGGGAGTGGGTAGGTTGTATTCTTGATCGTGATTGAGCTGATGGCGTGCTTCCTGATAATGCCCCTGATGGAGAAGAACAATTTTCCTGCTCCGACATGTTCAAAATATCTAAAACGATCAGTAAGATTAATTGTCCTGAACTTAACTATAATATTAGAATTAATGATTTTCATCAAAACTGAGTCATTACGAGTTATTTCTAGCGTGAGAGGTTCAATTCTCACAATATTTTCAACAATACCGGCACATTGTTTTAAAATGTGAAAGAGCCAGATGACCATACTACGTACATCAGTATCAACAACGACATAACACGAAATATGCAAACGAAAGTAATTTATTTTTCATCAATAACGTCGTAGTTAGTGTTAAGACAATGGTAAATAACAAAAAATTGATCACTTAAATTGGCACAACACAAAATAACTCTATATAAATGAAAATTACAAACGTTAAAACTATACATACTTTTCTAAGAATTATGTCGCAACTTGAATTATGTCATTACTTTTGATAAAGGCAAGCACCTTCCACTTCAACGACCAACGCCAAACTGATGTGTCGTTCTTGTAAAAAAATAAATGAACAAAATTTCTAAAGAAATAATGGCACTTTTGGTCGCTAGTCAATAAAAAAAAGTGATATCAATACCATTTTTTGACACATTGTAGATTTTGGTGTGACGCATGTTTCTGCATCAACAACTCAAAAATCGCGTTTTTTTTAATTATGCCACTCTTCTCGCAAATGAGCAATATATATATATATATATATATATATATATATATATATATATATATGTATATATATATATATATATATATATATATATATATATATATATATATATATATATATATGTATATATATATATATATATATATATATATATATATATATAATTGTATGAAGGTGGAAAAACAAAATTGATTTATATCGAATAAAATTTGTTTATTGTGTTTTCTTGAATTTCAAATCCTAGGTTAAGGTCTACTGATGATTTGGTGTAAGAACCAATGAAATGCAGGCTGTTTTTACGTTTGATATCTTTGTTTATATTATTAACTTATTAGATTACCGTCTATGTATTTTATTGGAATTCTCTGTTGGGATCCAAATATTATTCCTTTGTTATCAACATTGTTTGTCTGGAATATTTTCTTGGATTCCAACGAGTAAACCGCTAACGGGTAGGTAAACATTGTCTTCACCAGCTTCAACTTTTACTAGTTATAGCACCTGCTTTGTGAACTTTTTCGGAACCACATATCGCTATTCAAGGTAACAAAGAGTTGAAAAAATAAAGGAACTCATATCACAAATTCTATTTAAAATATTGTGTTTTTATTTTATTTCATAAATTTTATACCACACACACACAAACATTGCATTTTTCAATCTTTCTGATAAGCCTTAATTACATTACAAGGGACAGTAGCTAAAGACTTGTTAGGCCGTATAATTTTGTTAAATGTACGTTATTATATTTTTTAGTGTTTTATTGTTTATTTTAAAATTAATAATATTTTATGGTAATATTATAGATTCCTTGAAAACGGTTAACGGCGTTAACCGAAATATTGGAAAAATAAATAACTGATATAAAATAAAAACATATTTGTTTTTAATAAAATTGGACCTTTAGCCGAACTAAAATCTTTACACACAAATTACACAGGTCAACAATATTAAATACCCTACAAATTACACGGAAGGCATGCCGCAACATGCATCTATACAGAAATCTTAAAAACAAATACACCAAAAACAACATCAGCACCATTAGTAATTTTTCTTAATACAATAAAACATTTATAAAATTAAAATCCTCTACGACCTTTTTGATGAAATGTAAAAAACTTTTTATAATACCAAATTTTATTAGTAACTCCACTAAGAACATATATAATATTTTCAACTTTACTGACTAAACTAATATAAAATTTAGGAAAGATCTAGAAAAATGTATCTTTAGGTTTCATAGTATCATACTTAATTTGATGATACAATATAAGCACAATCAAATCGACACCAACAAAAAGCAAATTGTGTTAGTTGTTGCCAGCCTGTTTTCAGTGATGAAGGCATAGTACTGATCACTGGACAATTACTGGCAGCGACTGACCCAATCATGTACTAAAAAGCAGAGTAGCAGCACCCACCTTCGTCGGCCCTGTAGAAAAAACTAGCCGGCGAAGTAAAAAAGGTTGAAATAGCTACAAAAAAAATTAAAATAAACTGTCTATCTTCTCATCTTTGCTAATCTGTCCCCTCAGTACTATCCCCTCGTTTTCAGTTCCAGCGCAATGCATTGCATATACATCCCCTGAGTGCTGGTCCTACTCCTAAAAAAAAAAAAAAAAAAATAATGATAGAAGAGACAAAAATGAAAAACTTTTTGGATGATCTAGTGGCTCTTTTGGAATGTGGGAACAAAATATTTGAAACTCTCAAAAATGAATTAAAAACAAAACGTACTAAGAAATTGAGAAAATTGAGAACACAGATGATGGAAAGATTAAACATTAAAATAAACGAAGATTGGTTTGTGCATACAACAGACATAAATATAACAACAAACATTAGTTGGTTGTTATCACTTGGGCCCAAGTACGCACTACACCACACAAAGGAGAGTTTTCCAATACTAAGATGCATAGCTGACAGTGAAAATATAATTCAGACTTTGGAGAACAAGGAAGAGGAGGAAATGGCGAGAAGCAAATTGACGTCTCTTATTGAAAATCATCTAAACAAAACGAATTTAAATCAGGGAGATAAATTAATATTGGACACAGTGGGACAGACAAGGAAATTTCTTAACAAAAATAAAGACATATATATTTTAAATTCTGACAAAGGGAACAAGACGGTAGCGCTAACTAAAGAACACTACAGGCGTGAAGTGAAACAAATGCTCCAGAATATGTGCACATACAGGCGCTCAAAACAGGATCCCACCTTTTCTTTGCAAACTAAAAACAACAAGCTAGTCAATAGATTACATTCTTTAAAAGTGATTGACGACGGGGAAAAAGCAAGACTAACAAATAGAACCTCTGTACCTCCAAGACTCTATGGTTTACCTAAAATACACAAACCTGGAATACCATTGAGACCTACATATATCAATCAATTCACCAGGTAATGAACTTTGTAAATATGTAGTTAAAATTCTGAAAAAGTTGACGAAAAAATCTCCATATAATGTCAAGGATGCCATAGAGTTTAAAGCTAAAATAAATGGCTCAAAAATTGATGACGATGAAGTATTAATATCATTTGATGTCATATCTCTGTTTCCGAGCATTCCGGAAAAGATAACACTCAACATTATCCAAAATAAATGGAATATTTTGCAACAATACACCAATATGCCGAGGGATTTATTTATAGACATAATTGATTTTTGTATCAAAGATACGAGATACTTTAAATACGATGGAAACACCTATAAATAATTAAAAGGAATGCCCATGGGTTCACCAGCATCTCCAATTATAGCGGATATAGTCATGGAAGATCTTTTACAAGTAACTATAAGTAAAATGGAACGGGAGCCAAGACTACTTACAAAATATGTTGACGATTTATTCGCTATTGTCAAAACAGACTCACTTGACGACATACTCAACAAATTAAACTCTTACAATAGTCAAATTCAGTTTACCAAAGATGTAGAGAATGACAACAAACTCCCATATTTATATGCAATTTTGAAAAGAGAGGATGGAACAATCAAACGGATTGGTACCAAAAGCTTACAGCATCCAGTAGGCTCATTAATTTTTATTCCAAACACCCCAGAAATATGATAATCAACACCGCTACAAATTTCATTAAAAGAGTTTTGGATATTAGTGATGAAAGTTTTCACCAGACAAATATTTGCAAAATTAAAAATACACTAGAGAAAAATGAGTTCCCACATAAAACCATAATGGAGCTTATAAAACATGTAATATCGAAGGAAACAAATAACAATAAGGATCCGAAAATATATAAATGAATGACCTACAGTGAAGGCTTATCAGAAAGATTGAAAAATGCAAATATTTATGACAACGAAAAGTACGAATTGGCCATGAAAGCGAGACATTCTTTGAATAACTAAAGATATACTAAAAACCGCAGATAGATCTAATGTGATATACAAAATTAAAAACCCGAATGTCTTCGCACAAATCGGACATAAAATTTGTCTACAAACCTTTAGAGCAAAAAACGGCGCTCGCTGCCCACTGTATCACTAACTCCCACAAACCAGATTTTGAGAGAGTAAGAATTCTAGATAATGAGAATAATTACAAAAAGAGATTTTGTCTGGAAATGCTTAATATCATCAACATACCAACAGATAAAAGACTCAATTACAAAAAAGACATAGATAATTGCGCTCAATTGCATCAACACATTGTAAACAAATATAAGAAGAAATAGCTTTTCAGTAGCTTAATTACATTACAAGGGACGGTAGCTAAGGACTTGTTGGGCCGTATAATTTTGTTAAATGTACGTAATTATATTTTTAACGGCGTTAACCGAAATATTGGAAAAATAAATAAATGATATAAAATAAAAACATATTTGTATTTCATAAAATTGGACCTTTAGCCGCACTAAAATCTTTACACACAAATTACACAGGTCAACAATATTAAATACCCTACATTAATTTATATATTCAAAAATAAATCAAGGCGAATAAATATTTAAATAAATTTACGCGCGTATCGGATTCCCTCATTAAATTCGCAGCAAATTTTAATGATTGTCATGAGGATTTCCATACGGTTTTTACTCTACAAATTCAACGCGACGAATTAAAGAATTTATGGGAAAAAGTTAAGGATGCATATGAAGGGTGGGTCGACTATGTTGACGATAATGCAAAAGGGAAATCTGAAGATGTAACTGTGGCTGCTCCTAAATATCAGAGTACTTATATGGCTTACCTTAATTGTTTAGCCTTGATTAATGAAAAGTTTCAATATTTAGAGGTTAACACGCCAAAAGTAAATGAATCTTCTGTTAAAAACTCACACTTGGGCAACTCAGAACATAATTTAACACTACATCCTTGTGATGTAAAAACATTTGAAGGAGATTATATATCATGGCCTGCATTTAGAGATTTATTTACAGCCATATATATAAATGGGCCTTGCAGAATAGTTCGCGTCTCAGTAATATAGAACGTCTTTGCTATTTAATACGTAAAACCGCCGGTGAAGCGAATGAAATCGTGTCTAAGTGCCCGTTAAGTAACGAAGGGTTTGATGTTGCTTGGCGAAACGTTGCAGCGCGGTATTAATAATTGTCTCACATCGCTTTCTCTTTACAAAGTTTCAACAGAATTAAAATTTAGAACAAGAAAACAAAAAAATTTATACAATTTAATAACATATAACACAACAAAAACACAATAGCAATAAATTGAAGCAAAATAAACGGCAGTTTTTTTTTTGTTTTGTGTTAATCAGTGACGGTCATCTGTAACAGTGATGGCACCGTGGAACAAAGTGACCAGCTCAGGGCTTTTATGTCCACTTCTCCGATTTTGCCTCTCCCCCTCCCCTATCTAACAATAATAATTGTGTATTGTTGATTCCGGCTTGGAGGTTGCTGTTTTGCTGCCTGGTGGTAAATGTATAGCACTGACCACCTGGTAGCCACTGCAAAGCAGTAATCACCATCGTTGGAATCAATATTAACAAGACAGACGATTATTTGGATTTCCCTAGACTTATTTCATGGCAGGTAGATTCAGAATTGACTTCTGCAACATACGAGGCTTGAGAGCGAACTTCTTCTCAGTTTATGCTCACGTTTGTCTCTATCGGCCGGATGTTTTAGCCTTAAGTGAAACCCAGGTATCTGAGGATGCTGACCCACAGGATTTTTATGTGCCTGGGTATCAACTTCTGTCCCTTTTTAACTTTCATCGCGGTCTTGCATTATATATACGCAATGATGTTGTGTACCAAAGCCAGCAATCACTAGGCTTGTATGATCCAGAATTTAGCTACCTTTGGGCTAAACTCAAGATCAGGGCACATAGTTTGCATTTCGGATTCCTTTATAGAAGTCCAAACGCGGGAAGGGAACAAACATTATCGGGCTTCGATTCCCTTTCCGATTCTATATCAAAAATCCTCGAAAGTTGTCCGGACAGTGAAATTGTTATTGCTGGTGATTTCAATGTCCACAACTCATCGTGGCTTCGCCATTCGAGCCACACAACTTCAGAGGGCCAATATGTTGAGTTATTCGCCGCGCATAATCACCTAGCGCAACTAGTGAATGAACCAACACATATACCGTGTGTTGAAGGGCACCAACTTAATACGCTTGATTTGTTCCTAACTTCACACCCTCAAAAGTATGAAGTGAACGTCAGTGCACCTCTCGGTAATTCGGATCATTGTATCATCTCCGCTTCTTTTTCGTTCTCGGCACTTCGAAACGTTTCACCCACAGCTCGTTGGGCAGAGCTCAACGAATTCTATCGTACTTTCAATTGGAACCTTTGTTTCTTAGATAAAAATATCGACTTAATGGCGGAAATGGTTGGAAATATAATTTTGCTGGGAATGAAATACTTCATCCCATCCAAAAAAATTTCGGTTAAGCCGAGACAAAAATCTTGGTTTAACCAATCTTGCAAAGAGGAAATCAGATCCAGAGAGGAAGCATTCAGTACTTGGCGGAATAACGAAAACGCAAATACTGATGCGCTGCGCAAACAAGCGAGGTCTTCGTGTGCCAGAGTGCTAAGGCGTGAAAAAGCTTTATACGAGCAGCGCCTTCGTGCTAAGGTTCTTACCGCCACAAGAGGTAGTAAAAGCTTTTGGTCATTCGTTAAAAGAGTAAAGGATAAAGCTAGTTCATCAATTCCAACTCTTTTAAGGGATGATCAAATATTCAATGAACCTGTTGATAAAGCTAACCTTTTGGCTGAGATGTTTGCAGGTAATTCTTGCTTGCCAGGTAGCAATCAGCAATTGCCCGTTGTGGAAAGAGTATCAGTTACTATGCCAAGAATATTCTTTCGACCACGTGCAGTTAAAAAGGTTTTAGCGAATCTCAACATAAACAAGTCTCCTCGGCCGGATGGCATTCCAACACAGGTCTTGAAGCAGTGTTTTTCGACGCTAGCGCGTCCATTGGCTAAGCTATTTAGTGCATCGTACCATGCCGGTAAATTTCCGATGTGTTGGAAGTTAGCCAATGTAACGCCGATCCCTAAGAAGGGAGAGGCGCAATACCCCGAAAATTACCGCCCAATTGCAGTCTGTTCTGCAATTTCCAAGGTCATGAAAAGTATGACCAACTTCCACCTGGTAAGGTATCTGGAGACCAACACCTTACTTAACGACCGGCAGTATGGTTTCCGCAGAGCTCGCTCTACTGCTCGCTCTGTTAACAAAAAAATGGTGCAATTCCATTCACCATTTCGGCGAGAGTAAGGTGGTGGCTCTAGATATCTCAAAAGCATTTGATAGAGTGTGGCATGATGCACTTCTGTCAAAACTGACTGCTTTTGGTGTCGGTGATGATTTCTCTCGCTTCATAGCGAGCTTCCTCAGAGACCGCACTATACGAGTTGTTATAGACGGGGTCTCATCAAACGAGTACAAGGTAAATTCAGGGGTGCCGCAAGGCTCTGTTCTATCTCCTACTCTCTTCATCTTTATAAATGACCTTCTATGTCAGACTTCAAACCCTATCTACTCTTTCGCGGATGATAGCATTATCCATTCTTTCTCTTTCACCAGCCGGCCAAGCCTGGAGGATATTGACGCCAGGAGACAAAGGATGAACGAGTCACTCACAAGTGATTTCGTGTCAATCTCCGAATGGGACCTCGCGAACAGGGTTAACTTTAATCCTCATAAGACGCAGTGCTGCGTGCTTACGCATAGGCGGCTGGTCAAAGGTTCTACGCCATCCGTGTTTATGGATGGTATAGGTATTGGGGAATCAGAAGCTCTTGATGTTCTTGGTATGAAAATACAGTGTGACGTTCGATGGACAGACCACATTTTTCATATTTCAAAAGAAGCATTCAAGTGTCTCGGCTTTTTAAGACGGTGTAAGACATACTTCACCCCAACTGATCTCCTCAATATATATACCACCTACATCCGACCAAAGATGGAATACAACTCTCATGTATGGGCCGGTGCTTCAAAGTCTGTTTTGAAGTTGCTCGACCGCGTACAAGAGAGAGCGAAGAAGCTCATCGGTGACAGTAGGGTAGCCAACTCTATTGACTCACTGGAGCATCGACGCAACGTGGGGTGTGTTTCACTGTTCTACCGATACTATAACGGAATGTGTTCTGGTGAAATAAGGAAGCTTGTGCCGGATAACCGTTTATTTCTGCGAGCTACCCGCTCTTCACATAGGGCACATCCTTTTGTGGTTGAGTTGTTAGTGAATCGCACCACGCATTACAGAGAGAATTCGTTCTTTGGCCGAACGGTTCGTATGTGGAACAAACTTCTAGCAGAGGTCTTTCCTGTCAGTTTTAACTTGGGGAGGTTCAAATCGAACGTCCACAAACACTACTCCTTCTATCCTCCTTCCCATAACCAACTTTCCTAGTTCTAGCACAATGCATCGCATATGTAGGGGTCATCCCCTGAGTGCTGGTCCAAGGAAAAAAAACAGACAATTGGGATCCTATTTTAATTTTCCTTTCGATACAACGTTTACCCACTTCTACCGTTAGTTTATGGGAACAAAGTGTTCGTAATAAATCGGTTTTGTCCTCGTGGAAAAGTTTCGATGAATGTCTGACGGAAAGGATTCAGACTTTAGAGTGCGTTCATGATCTTAAAAATTCGGGTGACAGGGTCAGGGCTCATGTTGTTAATTCTACTTCTGCTTCTACGTCTTGTGTTTTATGTCGGAATTCGGGGCACCTCTTGAGAGGATGTAAGCGGTTCAAAAATTCTTCAATTTCGGAACGATTTTCAACGGTGAAAAAATTTCATTGTTGTGTGAATTGCTTATCACGTGAACATGAAGTGAAGAGTTGCAAGAGTGCTTTTAATTGCAGTATTTGCAATAAAAGGCATCATACTTTACTACATCGAGATAATGCTACCTCGGAAGTTGCGCCTAGGGATAATTTTGCTACCACGTCTGGCAATTTGGCCCAGAATGCTCAAGTAGATTACTCCCTGCCTTCTACATCGAATGGCATATCTTCGAGCAGTAATCCTACTCGACAGGTATTTCATGTCTCTCAGAACCGAAGAGTGCTTCTGGGAACAGCTATGGTGAATATTGTTCATAATGGTATGACTTACCCAGCTCGAGCCTTGATTGACCCAGCTTCAGAGTCATCTTTCATCTCTGAGCATTTACAGAATCGCTTGAAACTCTTTGCACATTCTACGAATGTTACAGTTTCAGGAATTAATCAAACTCTTTCTGCCACTACTAGAAAAGTTTGTAGTTTGAAAATTGGTTCTCCCTTAGATTCATCTAACCTATTGGAAACCATGGCCCTGGTACTACCTAATATATCAGGTCATCTGCCTTCGTTCATTGTAGGCTCTAGTTATCGTAATAGTTTTTCGAATTTACAGCTAGCAGACCCTCCTTTTTACCAAACTCGGCCTGTTGATGTACTTTTAGGCGCTGATTTGTATCCACAGATTATTTTGAGCGAAATTAGTCGTGATATTTTCGGATCTTTGGTGGCGCAACGGACCGTATTCGGATGGATTGTTACAGGATCTGTTCAGGAATCACGCGTTCAGGTTTATTCGACCACAATAGAGGCGTCTCTAGAAGACAATTTGAATAGTAATCTTCTTCGCTTCTGGGAGCTTGAAGAAACTCCTAAAAGGAAAATTGTTTCACCGATGGATAAATTTTGTGAGGATAATTATAGGAAAACGACGCGACGCGATTCCGACGGTCGTTATGTAGTGACGCTACCTTTTAAGCCGGAATTTCCTCATTCTATCAGTTTAGGCTTTTCGAAACAGAATGTCATGGCACAATTCTTGAGAAATGAGTCCTCTTTGCTGCGTAAACCTGATGTCAAGGAACTATATGATGATGTGGTTGAAGAATATTTAACTTTAGGTCATATGAAGCCTGTATCGGATAATTTTGCTAAACCTTCTCTTTCGTGTTACCTTCCTCATCACCCAGTGATTAGGCCTGATAGGAAGACCACAAAATTGCGTGTGGTGTTTAATGCATCGAACAGAACCTCTAATGGAAATAGTCTAAATGATTGCCTCTATGCGGGACCCACATTACAATCAGATTTAGTTCTGTTGATTTTGCGTTGGAGACTGTTTCGATATGTATTTAACTGCGATATTACTCAAATGTATAGACAAATTCGTCTCGATCCCGCTCATACGCCATTTCAGCGTATTCTTTTTCGATCTTCTCCCGTGGAAGAGGTAATGATGTATGAGTTACAGACAGTGACGTTTGGTGTTAACTGCGCTCCTTACTTAGCCATAAGGACATTGTTACAGTTGGCAGGGAATTCGGAGGCTGAGTACCCCCTTGATGCTGATATTTTACGCAAGGATATGTACGTTGACGACGTATTGACGGGGGCTCACGATATTTCGTCTGCTTTGAGCGCCCGGGATGATTTAAGAACTGTTTTGTCTTCAGCTAAATTTGAATTGAGGAAATGGACATCAAATGAGATCAAAATTGTTGATGATTTACCGCCAGATTAATTGGTGGATTCAAAGCTTTTGACCTTTGTGGAGTCTAGTAGCTCGAAGACACTGAGTATTCAGTGGAATGCTCAGTTGGATTCATTTTTTTTTCAAAGTGGAGCCCATTATTGAAATGTCTAGGTATACAAAAAGAGAGCTTTTGTCTACGATTGCAAAGTTATTTGATCCTGTAGGATGGTTAGCTCCCGTAATTGTTGTCGCAAAAATGATTATGCAGAAGATTTGGCTCGACATTATTGATTGGGATGATTTCTTGCTCTCGTCAACGGAAAGGGAATGGAGAAAATTCGTTGATTTTTATAAGGATGTAAACAGTATTCGGATACCGCGATGGGTACATTATTCTCCAGATACTGTAGCGGAAATTCATGTTTTTTCCGACGCCTCGGAAAAAGCATACACGGGGGCAATTTATATTCGCATTGAAGCATTTGGCCAAATTTATACACATTTACTGTCTTGTAAATCGAAAGTCGCTCCTATTAAATCTATTTCTTTGCCTCGGCTAGAACTTTGTGGAGCAGTTTTGGCTTCCGAGCTTTTAAAAACAGTGAGTAGCGAAATTGGTGTTCCAATCAGACAAGTGTATTGTTGGACCGATTCTACTATTGTGCTTTGTTGGTTGAGTAAAACGCCAAGTAGTTGGACAACGTTTGTTGCTAATAGAGTGTGCAGAATTCAGGAGAATGTCGGAAAACACAACTAGTATCATGTCAGGTCGGAAGATAATCCAGCGGGTTTAGCTAGTAGAGGAGTTTCACCTTCGGATCTGGCGGGAAGTGATGTCTGGTGGCATGGACCGACGTGGCTGCGTAATGCTAAGTCTAATTGGACCATAAAGGATCTTTCGCCTATGGACACAGATGTCGAGGCCAGAGCTGTTATGACGCATGCAGTGTTCTTTTCAGATTTCGAAGATGTATTGAATACATTTTCTAAGCTTGATCGTGCTCTCAGAATGATATCATATTTGTTTCGTTTTTACTATCAGACACATTCTGCACATAGGGGCAAGTATACTTTTGAGTCGACAACGATTTCAAGTAAGGAAATATCGAAGGTGAAATTGAGATTGACGATTTTGGCTCAAAAAGTTAATTATTCTGAGGAATATCAGTGTCTTTTGTTGAAAAAATCGATTTCCGAAAAAAGTTCGTTACAGTCCCTTAATCCCTTTTTGGACAGCAATGGAGTAATGAGGTTGAATGGTCGTTTGGTGAAATCTCCCTTTTTATCCTACACTCAAAAAACATCCAATTATTCAACCATATTCAAGTAGGTTTACGATTTTGTTGTCAGAGTTTGTACATATGATTTCGACTCATGGCGGGAATCAGCTGATGCTGCGGATTATACGTATTGACTATTCGGTCCAACTGCTCAAGGTGTTGGTTCGCAGTTTAGTGAACCGCTGCAAACGTTGCATTTTGGATAGGAAACGCACATGCAATCAGATCATGGCGGCACTTCCTCCAGAGCGAACTACTTTAGATCGTCCTTTTACCACTACTGGCGTGGATTTCGTAGGTCCTTTTGACCTGAGAAGTTTTACGGGTCGATCTTGTCGAATAACAAAGGCCTATGTCTGTATCTTTGTTTGTTTCTTCACCAAAGCTGTCCATTTAGAAGCTTCGACGGATTTGTCATCGGATGCCTTCTTGGCTGCTTTTCATCGTTTTATTGCTAGGCGAGGTTGTCCACAAACAGTATTTTCTGACCATGGCAAAAATTTCGTAGGTGCTTCTCGAGAGATTGAAAAGGATTTTCGCACTTATTTGAAGGAAATTCAGGCTCGTATGTGTTCACGTTCAAGGTCTTTCGTGGCGTTTTATCCCAACTGGTGCGACCCATATGGGGGTACTCTGAGAGGCGGCTGTCAAAAGTTTTAAACATCATTTTCGCAAGGAGGCTCAATCTGTTAGGTATACATTTGAGGAGCTTTGGACTGTACTCGCGAGAATAGAGGCGTGCCTATGTCCTATGTCAGATATTCATAATGAGCCAGTGGCTCTTACTCCGGGTCATTTCTTGATAGGCGGGCCAATATTGGCGCCCCTTGAACCTTCAATATATGAGTCAGCAATAGGTTTGATAAATAGAAACCGCAAAGTTAAGGCGCTTACGCATGATTTCTGTCGCCGATGGAAAGAAGAATATTTACAAAATTTTCATAAACGATATAAATGGAAATTTTATGCTATTCGCCATGAGCAACTTTCGCCCACTGCCTGGAAGTTAGGTCGGGTCGTAAAAACGTATCCAGGTACTGATGATCATGTTCGCGTCGCCGACGTTCTAACACAAAATGGGATTGTAAGACGACCAATCACAAAACTGGTCATTTTGACCACCTAACTTTATCGCATTTACTAAACTTCATTCTTTCCTAGTAATATGGACGCTTTACCAATTTTTTCGGAAGCTGTATTGCTAGAGGAATATGAAGAGGCGATGGAAGTATCGGGCCCATCATTGGAGTCACCGCTGTTTGAAGGGGCTTCTGCGGTTATTACCAAGGAGAATGGTCCTCCCTCTTCCGAAGTCGCCGGAAAACCACAGCCTGTTAACAACTCCGACTCGTCGACGTCGCCGAAAGTCGTAGAAAAGGTTGAGGCCAAGCGATGCAAGCTTTGCAAGAAACCGTATCCCTTACGAGGGTGCCTTCGGTTCAAACGATCACCAACATTTCAGGTGAAATTGCGCATGGGCAATAAAAAGATTCAATTGCGGGGAGTCATTGACCTTTGCTGCAGCCACAGCTATATTTGGCAACATTTGGTGCAGCGGTTCCTGTTGCAGATTCATATTGTCCTGTGAATATTGAATCGATTTATGACCCATTAAAGCGGATTTCATTAACCGCTAAGGTTTCTGCGATGCGGGGTGTGGAAACGCCCGTCGAAGACGTATCGCCAACAATTGGAAACCAATTTCCTGATTTCAAGTTGGCGGATCCCACATTTTACCACTCCGGTAAGGTGGCACTCGTTTTGGGGCCAGAAGTAGTTGCCCAAGTATTTACAGGCCAATCAACGACGAGTCCGGTTTGTCTGATGGCCCAACACACGATATTTGGGTGGGTCATTTCTGGCCAATCCCCGTTTTAATATCGTGCTTTAACACAGTTCATGGATCTGACCAAAACCATCCCGCACGGGTTCAGTTTATTGGTCTGTGGTAAAAACCATATTCAGTTTATGGATCTGCTGAAAACCATGCCGCAAAACTCAGTTGATGGATCTGTCGTAAAAACCATTCGCCTTTTGTATTATGAAAAATACACTTTTATTATATATATACCTTCTATTATATGGAAGTATTTACTTTATTATTTACACTTAAAATTCACTGTCTTGCATGTAACTATGTTCCTGCAAGGTGGCCGGCACCTTGAAGCTGAATTTTACGTTTGATATCGTTGTTTATAAATATTATTAGCTTATTAGTTGACCGTCTATGTATTTTATTGGAATTCTCTGTTAAGATCCAAATATTATTCCTTTGTTATCAACATTGTTTGTCTGGAATATTTTCTTGGATTCCAACGAGTAAACCGCTAACGGGTAGGTTAAACATTGCCATCTTCAACTTTTACTAGTTATAGCACTTGCTTTGTGAACTTTTTCGGAACCACATATCGCTATTCAAGGTAACAAAGAGTTGAAAAAATAAAGGAACTCATATCACAAATTCTAATTAAAATATTGTGTTTTTATTTTATTTCATAAATTTTAAACCACACTCACAAACACAGGCATATAGACATACTTGACCACATAACAAACAAAAAGCACTAATTCAATTGAGACAATATGTCGAATGAACGATTTAAAATATATATATTGTTACGTTTTTAGACCTTTTCGTAAAAACGCTTTTCACTTATCCTTCAAGGATTCGTTTAATTGCATCAAATTAAAAACACAGACAATAAATTTTAGAAATATAATGCAGCAACACTTTATTTACTTCTTAATTAACACGAGTATTTGTACTACTAACCACTTAGCGATGTTAACACGTCTAGATTTAAAATCACACTAACCCCGTTGATTTCTGGCATCGACTTTATATAGCAAAGTGACGTCGTCAGGTAAATTCGTGAAGCATCTGGTCATGGTTGATGTTTGTTGTGCTTTACTTAACATGTAGCTATATACGTGTGTTTATGTATATGACAATGCTGTCTTGCGTGTTTTGTTTATTGTAACTATGTGTGGTTGTATGTATGAGTGTTGTGTAGTTTTGTTTCTTCTTGTGCTATGTGTGTATGTTGCTGTGTATATTGGTGTACATGTTTAGCTTTTATTAGCAGCGAATACTTGCGTACAATATCATTAAGAATAACATCATCATCTCTTAGCATTGATGTTGCTAGGTTTTTCGTTGTTGTTATTTACACTTATTAATGCTCAGGCTCAAAAGATATTGTATATTCTCGACGATGTATCCGGAATATTCCATTTCCCTTAATTCAAATATTATCTGCATTGTGTTGACCAGGGTTGTAACATTTTGACAACTAGAGATGAGTTGGCAGTTCTGCCAAGTACATATAGCCACATTGTCGTTATATTTGAATCTATTTTTAAACTTTGTAACAATATATATATATATATATATATATATATATATATATATGTGTGTGTGTGAGTGTGTGTGTGTGTGTGTGTGTATGTACACTCCGGTTCACTTATTTAAAGGCACTAAAAATTACATGTTCAACAGCCTGTATCTTGTGTAATTTTTAACCGATTGCAGAATTTGAAAATGAAACTGGAAGCTAGACCTCTTGAAATACAAAAGAAATCATGATAATAGTGGTTTCTTAACTAAAGAACTTTTTTTTTTCAATTTATAAAAAAAATGCCAAAAATGTGATATATTTTTTTTGTTCACTTGAGTAAAGGCACTTTATTATTTTTAAAGTAAGCGATGATTTTTTGTAGGTAGCGTTTGTTTATTAAATTTTAATCATATTAAATTGAATTAAGATTCATAGGCTAATTGTTCGAAATTTGTTTTTTTTAAATCTCAGAAAGACATGATAAATATTCCAAGGCACAAAGGAAAGTCAACATCAGTTTTATTCAACTTACACAGCAGAGCAGAACAGCTGTTTTCGAAAGACGCAACCCTTTCATCATCAGTGCTCATGTGTATTGTGTTTGTCACCACTTTTTAGGTGGCTTAGTTGAATTTGATAACAGTTCCTATTTACACAAATTTTATTGTGAAAAAGAATACGAGAACTGTATCAACCTGATGTTAACATGTTATTGTTATAATACCCGTGTTACCGTTTGATTATTTTTCTTCATGTCCCATTTTTTCTGAATTTTTTGTTCCATCATACCTAAGTCAAACTTATTTGGTTTGAATTTTATACTTAAGTACATGTGAACGTTTTTCCAATATTTTTTTATTATTGGTAGCTCAAGCCATAGCTTAAATTTGTATGTAGAAAGAATTTTAACGAACATTTATATTGCTATATTAAATTGAATTAAGATTCATAGGCTAATTGTTCGAAATTTGTTTTTTTTTAAATCTCAGAAAGACATGATAAATATTCCAAGGCACAAAGGAAAGTCAACATCAGTTTTATTCAACTTACACAGCAGAGCAGAACAGCTGAAAGGGTTGCGTCTTTCGAAAACAGCTGTTCTGCTCTGCTGTGTAAGTTGAATAAAACTGATGTTGACTTTCCTTTGTGCCTTGGAATATTTATCATGTCTTTCTGAGATTTAAAAAAAACAAATTTCGAACAATTAGCCTATGAATCTTAATTCAATTTAATATAGCAATATAAATGTTCGTTAAAATTCTTTCTACATACAAATTTAAGCTATGGCTTGAGCTACCAATAATAAAAAAATATTGGAAAAACGTTCACATGTACTTAAGTATAAAATTCAAACCAAATAAGTTTGACTTAGGTATGATGGAATAAAAAATTCAGAAAAAATGGGACATGAAGAAAAATAATCAAACGGTAACACGGGTATTATAACTGTTAACCATAATAAAAAACCATAACTTAAAAATTAAAAGAAATCAAAAAAAGACACAACAAGCAAAAATGATTTCACGTATTACTAAAAACTACAAAATGCATATACGACAATATTTAGTCATTTGCCCTTGAACTTGTTATTGCAGTCATTGCCTTTAAAGCCATTTAATATTATAATAACAAATATAAAACTTCATTTACCTTTAGAATCGTTTAATGTTACAATAATAAAACTAAATGTTATTCACCTTTAGAATATTTTAGGCAATACTGCAATAATGCAATTAAAGGCATTTTTTATAACTACTGAAATTGGATCTTTGAATATTATTATTATTAATTTTAAGTTAGACGTAAGCAATTAAATTGTATAAAAGACTGACAAAAATAAAGACAACCAGGCAAACAAAGATTAACTCTTTTCATTGCTTCACGGGTCTTAGTGATTCTACTAAAGCTCAATCATATTTTATATCAGCACAAGGTGTTTCTACCTGGGCTAAACCAATTCTTAACAAACAAAAATCTGAATTCCACAGGAAACCTT
This sequence comes from Linnaemya tessellans, assembly GCA_951800035.1. Lineage (NCBI taxonomy): Eukaryota > Metazoa > Arthropoda > Insecta > Diptera > Tachinidae > Linnaemya > Linnaemya tessellans. The sequence continues at coordinate 84,073,875 of OX637533.1, read as the reverse complement.
TGGTGTTCAACTTATTTCGACGTTGACAATTCAACATTTGGTGACCCCGACGGTCCTGTAACTTGGCACAGGATTAAATAAAAAAAAACCACACTGGTTTTAATACTAAAAACAACGCTACACGCAGCGTTCAGTAACCCACCAAAAATCTACATTTGATGATCCAACGATCCTGTAACTTGGCACAGGATCACATAAAAATAAAAACAACAAATATATTTTAATATAAATACCAACATAACATTACACCACACAACAGTTGGTGACATCAACAACATCGAGTCCACAGACAAAAATCAACATTTGATTCATAAACCTTCAAGCTAGAAAAACAAATCATCGACCATGGAAACATTTGACGTCCTACTAGCAGCGCAACAAAAGACGGCGGATAAAATAGAGGCCATAATCCGAAACTTTAAAAAGGACCCAACAACAAGAAAATCGAAGGAGTACTACCTGGAACGTTTAAATCGGCTAGACACTGCATGGCTAGAATTTGAGAACACTGACAACAAATTAAGGTGTCTATCAAATCTTCCAATGCAGCACGAATATTTTACGGACCAATACTTGCGCGTTTCAGGTGACACACTAAAGTACAAAGAGCTATTTGAGTCTGAAATCAAAAGATTCTCAAATACAACAATCAATAATCAACAAACCAATGAAGGTGCCAGCAGCTGCATACAGGGAGAATCACAACTTGACGAAATTACGAGTAAGGTTCTTCGTAATCAACGGGCGCTAACAAGAGCACTAAGACGAACAATGGACGAAGCCATGGCCGAAGAAATTCATGAGGTAGCACATGCAAAATTAACTCTCATTGATAAATATATGGGTGATCTCTCGAGAAACAATGACATGTTATGGCAATTAACCACTAAGGAACAAATAGATGGGTACACGGTGGATGACTTCTACAAAACGCAAGCCGAAGTGCACAACATTAAATGTACTCTACAACAACATGGCAGTCTTTCCAATGATAGTGCTCCACAACACATCAACAGAATTGAGCAGTGTCAACCACACCTGCCAAAAATTCAGATTCCAAAATTCAACGGCAGTTATCTCCAATGGGTAGCCTTCAAAGACCTGTATACTCAACTAATTCACAATGCAGCAATGAGCGAAGTTGAAAAAATGTTTTATTTGACAACACATCTCACAGATGAAGCAAAAAAGCTAATAAACCATTTGCCAATTGCAACAGCAAACTATGCAATTGCATGGAATATTCTCGTCAATAGATACGATAACAAAAGCCTCATTGTGACAACATTACTCAACAACTTGCTCTCTAATCCACAAGTGAAAAATGAATCGGCACAATCCCTAAAAAATATACATGACCTCACAAAGGAATGCATCCATGGCTTGAAAGCAATAATCGTCCACATACTATTGAAGAAGCTTGATCTCTCGACTCAAACACTATTTGAGCAATCACTCAAAGACAACAAAAGCCTCGTAAGTCTCGATGAACTGCTTAAATTCATAGAGAATAGGTTCCAGGCATTGGAAACGCGAGGAAGATCGGGCGAATCGGGAGGGGGGAAGGATAGAGCCAAAATCATAACATCAGCTACATCAAATCCAAATTGTAAGGTATGTGGATTAACAGGACATCCCATATATTACTGTGAAAAGTTCCTGAAGATGTCCCCAGCCGAGAGACTACAATGGACGCAAAAGATGAGACTTTGTGTCAACTGTTTTAAATCAGAGCATACCACCAAATCATGCACATCACGGTCATGCTCAAAGTGCGCAAAAAAACACAACACATTGCTGCATTTAGAAATACCAAGACAATATTCATCAAAAACCTCTGCTGGAAGCCTCGAAAAGACACAAAATCCAGCCATTGCTTCAAATAAAAATTCCCCAATCGTAGCTGCAACAAACAAGCAACTCAGCGGCAACACCTATGTATTACTCGCCACAGCAAGAGTAAAGGTGATTGGAAACAATGGCCGCACCGGCATATTCCGTGCTCTTCTAGATTCTGGATCACAGATCAATCTGGTTACAAATCGAGTGTTAAACAATCTATCATTGGATTCTTCAGATTCTTCTTTGCGCATTGAAGGAATAGGCCGTAAGGTTCACAACACATCCCGACGAATCAATGTAGAGCTTCATGCATGCTCAGGCAATTATGCTACCAGAATCGAAGCATTTGTACTCCCAACCATTGTATCACCTCAGCCTACAAAATCGTTCAACACATCAGATTGGAATCTTCCTGAGAATATTAATTTAGCAGATCCATGTTTCAATCAAATGGATAAAATTGATATGCTGATCGGAGCAGAATTTTATCACCAACTAATGCGGCCACAACAAATAAGGCTCAACAAGAACTTACCAATTCTACAAAATACAGCTTTGGGTTGGGTCGTAACAGGTAAACTACAAGAAAACAACGACAACAACTTGGTTACTTGTGCAGTATTTACCCCAGAACAGCAAACAACAAACGAGCTGATTGAAAATTTCTGGAAACTTGAAGAGGCAAATACTTCAGAACGTGCACTATCTTTAGCTGAGAAACGATGTGAAGATCATTTTGTGCAAAACTTACAAAGAAACAAGGATGGGAGACTCGTTGTCCGCTTACCATTTGCAGAAAATCCATCAATTCTCGGAACCTCTAAAACAATGGCTTTCAATCGATTTTTGTCATTGGAAAAACGGTTGAACCTTAAGCCAGAACTTAGAGCAGAATATAATAAATTTATGGAAGAATATGAATCCTTGGGGCACATGGAAGAAATACAGGAAGACGACATTCCCGATGTACATTACGTCATGCCGCATCATTGCGTGCTGAAACCGGAAAGTTCAACAACGAAATTGCGAGTAGTGTTTGACGCCTCAGCCAAAACATCCAGCGGGTTCTCACTCAACGACATCCTTCATGCAGGACCAACCGTACAAAGTGAGCTATGTTCAGTTCTGCTGAGATTTCGGATGCATAAATTCGTCTTCACTGCAGACATCGAAAAAATGTACCGACAAATTCAAGTCAATTATGCAGACCAAATGTTCCAGCTCATAATTTGGAGATATAAGAAATATCAAGATATCAAATATTATCGTCTCAAAACTGTCACCTACGGCACTTCCTCAGCTCCATACCTAGCTACCAAATGCCTTCAACACCTAGCAACACAAAACACCACGAAATATCCACTAGGAGCCTCAATATTACGTGATGATTTTTATGTGGACGATTGCCTAAGCGGAGCCGACTCTATCAGTACAGCATTGGAATCACAACGACAACTCAACTTAATCCTAAAAGAAGCTGGTTTTAAACTTCGGAAATGGTGTTCAAATCATCCCCAGCTGCTAAATGGTATTGCACCTGAAGACCAGGAGATCAATTTGGACTTAGACGAAAACTCAAACTGCTCTATTAAAACACTTGGCCTAATATGGTTACCAAGGTCTGACCAGTTATGTGGACGAGCACAAGTACCAACGGCAAATTATTCAAAAGGTGTAACAAAACGAATAGTTAGTTCAGAACTTGCCAAGATATTTGATCCATTAGGAATTTTTGGGCCGGTAGTCGTACGAGCCAAAATATTTTTGCAGGAGCTGTGGCAATTACCACTTTCATGGGATGACGAATTGCCCCTGGATCTTCAAAACGTATGGAATAAATTTCGAACGACCATAGAAGCACTAAACAAAATTAAGATCGATCGATTCGTACTAAAAACCGAAATTCCAGTAACAACGCAGCTTCACACGTTTGTTGATGCCTCGGAACGAGCCTATGGAACGGCAATCTACATTCGTTCAACATACAAGGACAAAACTGTATCAACAAGAGTAATATGTTCCAAGTCCCGTGTAGCACCCATTAAAAAACAGACGCTGCCTCGGCTGGAATTATGTGCCGCAGTACTAGGGGTGGAGCTGACAAACAGAGTGAAGAAAGATCTTCGCCTACAAAATACTGCAAACTTTTTCTGGACAGATTCAAAGATTGTCCTTGCGTGGATAAATTCGACTGCAGCATCCTTCCACACTTTTGTGGCAAACAGAATAGCCAAAATACAAGAATTAAGCGAATCAAATCAATGGCGACATGTCAGCTCCAAACAAAATCCAGCTGACGCAATATCCCGAGGACTGGCACCAGAAAACCTATCACAACATTCAATTTGCTTTTATGGTCCACTATTTCTATCAGGACAAAAAAGTGAGTGGACGAACTCATCTCCACAAGTTTTTGATATACCTTGCAACGAAGAACGCAAAATGTCGAAGCATGTTTTGACGATATCAACCTCGCAGCAAAGGTACGAAGACATTATAAGTCGAATAAACCATCGAAACTCTTTCAAGACTCTTCAGCGCACGATCGGCTATGTCTTGAGATTCATCACAAATTCCAAAACTGCGAAAATTTGTCGTCCATCCAACAAGGCGCTCGATGCACATGAAATGGAAGAAGCTCTGAACGTTATCATCAAATTCATGCAAGCCACGGAATTCGGGGAAGAGCTAGAACGATTATCAAACAAAACACCTGTACATAAATCCAGCCCTTTGGCCTCATTAAATCCATTCTTGGATGAATACCAGATAATGCGTGTAGGTGGTCGTCTGGAGCAATCAACATTACCATTCAAGGCGAAGCATCCAGCAATTTTACCACACAGTCATTTTATGGTAGGGTTATTGATGCAAATGCTACATGACGAAAATCGTCATTGCGGCCCACAAGCATTGTTGGCTGCGTCCAGGGCGCAGTTCTGGATCACCAACGGAAAATCAGTCGCACGCAGTACCGTCCACAAATGCATACGATGCACCAAGGCAAGGCCAGTGCTTTTTAGCTGACAGAGTGACGCCAGGACGTCCATTCATCACTACAGGAGTTGATTACTTCGGGCCGATTTGGATACATCACAAAATTAGGGGCAAAAGACCAGACAAGGTCTATATCGCAGTATTTTGCTGTTTTGCAACCAAGGTCATTCACATGGAAGTTGTGTCCAATCTGTCCACAGAAGCCTTTATCGGAGCATTACGAAGATTCATCAGCAGAAGAGGCCATTGTCAGACATTATATTGCGACAATGCTACTAATTTCGTGGGAGCAAACAACAAAATAGCTGAATTAAAAGAATCAATATATTCTCAATCAGCCCAAGAAAAAATTACACGAGTATGCAGCAATCTATCAATTACCTTCAAATTTATTCCACCCAGAGTCCCTCATTTCGGTGGCCTTTGGGAAGCGGCAGTTAAATCAGCCAAACATCTTCTGCTGAGAAGTGTGACCGCTGCATCACTTACATATGAGGAGTTGGAAACAATAGTGGTTGAAATAGAAGCCATCCTAAACTCGCGACCTTTAATTCCTCTCTCATCAAATTACGAAGATCTTCAAGCTCTCACACCAGGCCACTTTCTAGTAGGTGAGCCATTAACATCAGCAGTGGATGTTAACGCCCAATCTCCAAAATTACTATTAGATGCAAGGTGGAAAATAACTTCAGAGATTAAACACAAATTCTGGAAGGAATGGACACAAAAATATTTACATGAGCTACAACAAAGAGGAAAATGGAAGTCTCCTTCACCGAACGTCATCGAAGGCATGCTTGTCATTCTCAAAGAAGACAATACTCCTGTACTACAATGGCCACTGGGAAGAATCAGCCGAATTTACAAGGGAGATGACGGACTTATTAGGGTCTGCGACGTCAAAACAGTGAAGGGAACTTTCAAAAGGCCAATTCATAGATTAGCGCCCCTGTTCAACGATTTTCACACAGAACACTCCGAATATGACAAGCCAATATCGCAAAAGAGACAACACTCATCAGAAGGCGACTCTATACAGCCCAAACGGAAGGTAGTATCATATGCTTCGCAAGGAATCGTCAGTACAATATGTATTTCGCTCCTGCTACTGCCGATAATACTAGCTTCTCCGATCAATGTCACAGAGTTTTCTTCCAACCCAGGATTGTATTTCGAAGGCATAGGGTCGACAAAATTGGTAACTGCGACCTGGAAATTCATCATATATTACGATCTCACACCGATTTGGGAGAGGAACAAAGTTCTGGAAACCGGAATAACAGCATTTTCAAAGTTCTGCAAACAATCAATAGCTACTAAATCATGTGAAATACTCTACCTCGAACTTCAGCATACCTGGGACAATCTCATTCAAGAATCAGACCTTTTAACTCCAAGAAGAAACCGAAGAGCTGCACTAGATATTGTGGGGAATATGGCACATGCTCTATTTGGAGTCCTGGATTCGGAATATGCAGAACAAATGTCCCAAACTATAGCCAATGTGAAGCAAAACGAGGAATATCTGCACCTGTTACTCAAAAACCAAACTTCGGTGATAAATTCGACGATTAATATTCTCAAGCAAGGCGAGAATAATATGAAGGTGCACTTCTCAGAGCTTAAAACCAGCATCTATAATGAGTTAAATACAGTTAGAAACGAGAACTCAAATTTGCGACAAACCCAAAATCTAATGTCCCTGGCGATTCAATTAAATACACTGGCGGCAGAGTTACAAAGAACTGAGACAGATCTGGTCGCTGCCCTCACGCACTCAAATCACGGTAAAATAAGTCCACTTCTCCTCACACCAAAACAGTTAAGAACAGAGATAGCTAAGATTAAGGGCCACCTTCCCATTGGTCGCTCGTTACCAATTGAAGATACTGACTTGCTGGAATTATACAAAATCATGAGCGTCAAGGGCACAGTAACACAGGAGAGTGTCATTTTCATGAATGAATTACCGTTAGTGAACCAGGAACATTTTGAGCTCTTCAAGGTCATCCCTATACCCACCAAGATAAACGACAGGGACATTGCTATAAAAACCGATATTGAATATCTCGCTGTGAGCAGCCACCGAGATGAATATCTGTCACTAAATACACTTCAATTCAATAAATGCATTGTAGCAAAGAGCGACATATATCTTTGCACTGCGTTACAAGTCAGCGTTACTCGAGACCCCAGCAGCTATTCCTGCGAAATTGCTCTGTTTAACAACCGGACATCCCCACAATGTAGTTTCGGGAACGTACAAAACAAGGTTTCTTTTATCGCACTAAACACTATCAATCGTTGGCTTTATGCAACAGCAAAACCATTAGAACTAACTGCAGTGTGCGACTCTGAAACCATACATTTTACCGTCAAACAATCTGGCCTCATGTCCATGAAACCAACCTGTATCATCAAGGGAAATTTACTAACTATCCATGGGCATGAAACGAGTATTACTCCTCTTCATACCATGTTTGGCAATATTACGGCAATTGGCAAACCCCCCGAGGTCAAGAGGCTACTAGCACCTAACATCGAATTGGACATCAAATTAGATGAGCTCACCAACATCCAAAGACAGCTATCAAACATTAAGAATCTTCCAAGAGATATAGAGTACCCAGTGCTTCATCATCCACATATCGGCTCGTTGGCGCTACTTCTGTCATTATTGATAATAGTCATCCTAATAGGCCGGAAAATTAAATGCTGCAAGGGAGCCTCAATGAACTTGTCCCCAACGATGCCAGAATCAGCCCCACAACCAGCACCACGACAGCTAAACTCTGAGGTTTAAAAAATAAAAAAAATATACCAATTTATTAACTCTTATATTATTAATTCATTTCTCTCATATATAAATTTTGCCTTTCGCTATCCGCTCAACGTGGCGGAGAATGTTAACCATAATAAAAAACATAACTTAAAAATTAAAAGAAATCAAAAAAAGACACAACAAGCAAAAATGATTTCACGTATTACTAAAAACTACAAAATGCATATACGACAATATTTAGTCATTTGCCCTTGAACTTGTTATTGCAGTCATTGCCTTTAAAGCCATTTAATATTATAATAACAAATATAAAACTTCATTTACCTTTAGAATCGTTTAATGTTACAATAATAAAACTAAATGTTATTCACCTTTAGAATATTTTAGGCAATACTGCAATAATGCAATTAAAGGCATTTTTTATAACTACTGAAATTGGATCTTTGAATATTATTATTATTAATTTTAAGTTAGACGTAAGCAATTAAATTGTATAAAAGACTGACAAAAATAAAGACAACCAGGCAAACAAAGATTAACTCTTTTCATTGCTTCACGGGTCTTAGTGATTCTACTAAAGCTCAATCATATTTTATATCAGCACAAGGTGTTTCTACCTGGGCTAAACCAATTCTTAACAAACAAAAATCTGAATTCCACAGGAAACCTTTGGTGTTCAACTTATTTCGACGTTGACAATTCAACAATAACAATAACATGTTAACATCAGGTTGATACAGTTCTCGTATTCTTTTTCACAATAAAATTTGTGTAAATAGGAACTGTTATCAAATTCAACTAAGCCACCTAAAAAGTGGTGACAAACACAATACACATGAGCACTGATGATGAAAGGGTTGCGTCTTTCGAAAACAGCTGTTCTGCTCTGCTGTGTAAGTTGAATAAAACTGATGTTGACTTTCCTTTGTGCCTTGGAATATTTATCATGTCTTTCTGAGATTTAAGAAAACAAATTTCGAACAATTAGCCTATGAATCTTAATTCAATTTAATATAGCAATATAAATGTTCGTTAAAATTCTTTCTACATACAAATTTTAATCATTTTACGAGTCAAAATGGGAAAACAAAAAATTTTAAATCTATCGGAAAAAACTAAAATCGATGTTTACCGTTCTGAAGAACCCAGGGGTATGGAAAAAATTTTAAAGGAAGTGTTTCCTTGTCTTTATCTACGTACGAGAAAAGAAAAATCATCAGAATTGCTTCTAATTCTGCCTTATCGTTGTCATCAGTACGCAGAGTAATTAAGAGCTGTGAGTATCTTAAACACCTGAAATTACAAAAAAAAAAAGCCGCCACTTAATTCTGCTCGTAAGGAAAAGCGGCTTCAATTTGCAAGAGACTACATGGTATGGGATGTGCAGCAAAGGGGTCATATAAATGACTGGAGAACCGTTGTATTTACTAGAGTTGTGTCACTGAGCTATGAGCTAGTTCAATTGAACGATTCAGTGAGCTGAGCGAAATGAGCGCTCACTACAATAGATGATTTTAGCTCAGTACTGAACGCTTTTGTGTCAGAGCGCTTTTGTTTCAGAGCGCTTTTGTTTCAGATCTCTTTTGTGTTAAAGCGCTTTTGCTTCAAAGCTGAGCGGTTTTGATAATTTCTTCCATAATTATAATGATACCACAGTTTCTTAATATGCTGCCAGACATATATAACTACGTCATTGAATATGGTATCGAGGCATGTCTACAGAACCAATTTTTATGTGTAGAAATTTTTTACAAATAAAACTGGTGCGATGAAACCATGTTTTGAAAAATACCAGTACATGAGAATGGTTTTATTATAAATATATATATATATATGTATATATATATATATATATATATATATATATGTATATATGTATATATATATATATATATATATGTATATATATATATATATATATATATATATATATATATATATATATGTATATATGTATATATGTATATATATATATATATATATATATATGTATATATATATATATATATATATATATATATATATAGATCAGAGTTCACCAATGCAAAAAGTCTCATTATTGATTGATTTTAAATATATTAAAGGCAATATTGGATTATATTTGTCTCTGAAACTGCACGAAATTATTCCTATAGTTTTTGCCATCTTTAATAAAGTTAGAACGTTTTTAATCACCCTTGCTGTATCATTATAACTGAGGTACTGAGCCACTGAGCTACTGAGCTATTAAATGAACTAGCTCAGTATACTGAGCTGAGCTAAAATGAGCGCTCATTTCACTGAGCTAAAAAGCACAACTCTAGTATTTATGGATGAGAAGAAGTTTAATTTGGATGGGCCCGATGGCTTCAATTATTATTTCCACGATCTGCGCAAAGAAAAGCGATTTTTGAACCGACATCACAGCCGAGAGGGCGGCGTTATGGTGTGGGGTGCTATTACGTACTATGGCACCATCGATCTGAAATTTCAAAGTGCAAAAATGACTGGAGCAAGCTATAAAAAGTTATTGGAATCGGCTTTTCCGAAGTTCAGTGAACTATTTGGTCCCATATCTTGGATATTGCAACAGGATAATGCCCCTATACACACCGCCAAAGTAGTAAAAGATTTCATTGTAAGTCAAAATATTAACATGCTTGACTGGCCGCCCTATTCGCCAGATCTAAACATTATAGAAACTGTTTGAGGTTGGTTATCTCGTAAGGTCTATGAAGGAGGTAGACAATTTGATGACAAGCAGTCACTAATTCAGGCCATTACAGATGCTTGGAATCAAATTTCGTTGGATTACATAAATTCCCTTTATCTGTCAATGAAAGCCGTATATTTTAAGTTATTAAAAACAAAGCGGGTTGTACCCATTACTAACAGTTATTAAATAAAGTAGAATAAACTAAAAAACAAGAAATACTGGTTTTTATATATATATATATAATGGTTAATCCATTTCGAGGTTCCCTACTTTTTTAAAGAAACAAAACACAGAAAATTCAAATTTAATGGAGAATGTTTATTATCAGTTGAAAGAACATTCTTTGGCATTAATTTTTTGAAGATTATGTCTATCAAATGTTGGCCGTTGCTACGTCGCAGATGGTCCATCCGCTGAGTCCAATTTTCGATGACTCGTTCGAGAATTTCGACTGGTAACTGGCGAATGACACGCGTGATGTTTTCCTCCAAGGACTGAATCGAAGCGGGTTTGTCCGCATAAACTTTAGACGTTATATATCCCCACAGGAAAAAGTCTAACGGTGTGATATCACACGATTTTGGTGGCCAATCGTCCGGCCCAAAACGTGAAATTATGTGCTCACCGAAACGTTCTCTCAATAAATTCATTGATTGATGCGAATGGCGCCGTATTGCTGAAACCAAATGTCGCCGAGATCACTAGCTTCAATTTCAGGCATCAAATAGCCGGTTATCATGTCCGAGTTGCTGCGAACGGCGCCGAATCGACTTTCCACGGACTTCGTGTACACACTCAGTCGCTATATTTTCTTCCCAGCGTGCTGGACGTGCTCTATTCGGTCGAATATTATCCAATAATGAATGCTGTTTCTCAAAATGGGTGATGGTTTTGCGAATAGTAGGCCGATTATGTTGACCATAAGTTGAGCGAAGTGCACGAAACACATTCCTCACAGAACGGGAATTTTCGTAATAAAGTTGAACGATTTGTAAACGTTGTTCAGGCGTAAGTAGAGATGTGTCACTGAGCTATGAGCTAGTTCAATTGAACGTTTCAGTGATCTGAGCGAAATGAGCGCTCACTACAATAGATGATTTTAGCTCAGTACTGAGCGCTTTTGTGTCAGAGCGCTTTTGCTTCAGAGCTGAGCGGTTTTGATAATTTCTGTCATATTAGTAAGGGGGCCTAGACACGGTCAAAATGCTTGCTGTCATTTTCGTGTATGTGTGCTTGCTGGCTTGAAGCACTCAGGCTTGTTAACTCTTCAATCATTCATTTCTGATTTGATTTTGTGGTGTTCGTATGAAATATTAAAATATTAAAACTAAAGAAAATTTTAAGAAAAATGTCTCTAAATCAGGGAAAGGCAACCTATACTATTACATTTTGCGATTGTATTACTTATATACTCTCTGCGCTCTCACCTCGAATCGGTATTGCCAATCAACTTTAAAATCTCCAAAAACTAACTTAAATTTATTATGGGTATTTGCAATATATTAGAAAATTAGTATCGGCATGGCATTGGAGCAAAACGATGTTTGTGGCTCTGTATGCAATGATGGTGTGTAAAAAAGAAGGTTTTGTAGGACATTTGACAAAGAGTAATGCAAATACACATTCGTACATATATATTTTTCATTGCATTATTCACCAACAGGCATTATTTGTAAAAAATTTGAATGTAATGAACACAATGAATTGTGGTTCAAATTGTTAACAAAACACGAGGTAGTCATAAGGGAATGTCATTCATAATTTTCCGCATCTCTTCATACTTTTCGCCAAAGCATTTGCCTTTCCCTGTACTAGAATCAGCAAACATTTTTTCATAAAAATTTCTCCACTGTGATCGGACTCACATTGCTTTCTGGCAACGCTGATTCTTAAAGTATGCGATAAACACAACCTGCCTGTTTGAATGCTGAAACTAGACTGATTAAACTTGTTTACAACTCTACAATGCGTGTACACACGTACGTAACAGAAGAGTAAATGAAAAGGCGCCGCGCCCTGCATTTGCCTTTCCCTGCTCTAAATAAAGAAATATTAATAGCTACAATGGCAGCATGTTTGCAAAAAAAAGAAAAGCAAAACAGGAAAAGTTTAACAAAAAACGCATATGGATCACACATGTTTTAATTTTTATTCCGCTTTTTTTACACTTTCTCACTATGAAAAATAACATGAAAATGAAAATTTGTTCGTGCTTGAGATAAAGAATAAAGAAATATTAATAGTTTGCAAAAAAAAGAAAAGCAAAACAGGAAAAGTTTAACAAAAAACGCATATGGATCACACATGTTTTAATTTTTATTCCGCTTTTTTTACACTTTCTCACTATAAAAAATAACATGAAAATGAAAATTTGTTCGTGCTTGAGATAATACTACAATACATTCACAAGAAGCATGTGACAGCAAGCATGCTAAATATCTAAATTTTTTGATTTTTCTTCAAGCATCGTCGGTGTCACACATACTAACAAATTTTAACTCATACTATAAGAATGCTTGCCATGCATTTTGACCGTGTCTAGACCCCTTAATGATACCACAGTTTCTTAATATGCTGCCAGACATATATAAATACGTCATTGCACATGTTATATATAGGTTTTTACTCTCAAATTAACACATTTTCGGAACAAATTCAACTTTTTTTCAAATTAAATTAAATCATTTTCAAAACAAATTAAATTTTTTTCAAAGTAATTTGAATTATTTTCAACACAAATTAAACATTTTCCTTTTTAAATGAATTTTTTCATTTCTAATTCAATGTTCTTCTTTTCAAATTCAAATTATTAAAATCCTAATTCATTTGTTTTTTAATTCACTATTAAAAGCTTAAAAAATAAAGGCCTTATTTATAAAAAATAATTTATGTGTATTAAGCTCTTATTTGACGTATTTCTGTGGGTCGTAATTTAATTTTTAAACTTTTCGGTTAGTACTACTATGAACTAACTTTGAGTTAAATTTTAATAGAATATATATAAAAATATAAATTAACTTAATTTTTAAGGATTCTTCCTTTTTTTAAATTTCATTACATTCGAATGAACTTAATTTTTAGATTTAGTAGTAAATGTAATTCAAAACTTTTTACTGTGTATAACAGTACAGGACTGGAATATATTCCAGTGGTCTCCCGCGTTATATGAACACTAAGAAATATATACAAAACAACTTAATTTTAAACAACAATTAAACAAACTTTAAAAACAATTGAATTTGAAAATGAAAATACTTAATTTTAAATTAAACAAGTAAAAGTGCTATATTCGGCTGTGCCGAATCTTAAATACCCTTCTTTCTTGCTAAAACAGGAAGTAGGTTTAATTAAAAGATGTAACATAGTTTTTCTTGACAAAAAAATTTAAATTTTTAAACTTTTTGGTCACTTTCATGTACCATAAAATATATTATTTGTTCAACCCTAGAGTCGAAATTTTGATTTTTTTAAGATTTTAATACCAATTTTCTTCTTCCTGAATTATAAAATATTTTAATTAGCAAAAACAACAACGTCAATTGTCTATTTGGTTACTTTTATATATTTCAATTTCCCAACCCTGGAAACGAAATTTAAATTTTTTACCAATGCAACTCTTAATGAGACATGAAATAGTTTTATTTAAGAAAAACTTAATATTTGTAACCATTTTGGTCACTTTCATGTACTACAAAATATTGCAGTTATCCAACTCTGGAATATAAATTTTGATTTTATTTTTTTTTATTTTTTATACCAATTATGTTTTTCCTGAACTAAAAAGTAGTTTTAATTAGTAAAAAAACCGACGTTAGTTGCCTTTTTGGTTACTTTTACGTATAAAAAAATTTCATTTTCCCATTCCTGGAAGCGAAATTAAATTTTTTTTTACCAATCCTAGTCTACATTAGGTATAAAGTCGTTTTATTTAAGAAAAACTTAAAATTTGAAACCATTTTGATCACTTTCATGTACTCCAATATATTGCATATACCAAAAAAACTTTAAGACTTCCCAACCATGGAAGTGAAATTTTAATTCTTTGTTTTATTTTTAACCAATGCAACTCTTCATGAGGAATAAAGTAGTATTATTTAAGAAAAATTTACAATTTTCAACCTTTTGGTCACCTTCATGAACTGTAAAATATTGCACTTGTCCATCCCTAGATTCGAAATTTTCATTCTTTTAGGGAAACTTTTGATACCAATTTTGTTCTTCCTAAAATATAAAATAGTTTTAGATAGCAAAAAAAAACAAAAACAACGTCAATTGCCTTTTTGGTTACTTCTATGTATAAAAAAATTTCAATTTCCCAACCCTGGAAGCGAACTTTTATTTTTTTTAATTTTTTTTATCAATGCAAATCTTCATGAGGTATAAGGTAGTTTTGTTTAAGAAAAACTCAAATTTTGTAACCACTTTGGTTATTACATGTACTACGAAATATTGCATGCACCAAAAAAACTTTAATTTTATTTTTTTGTTTTTTTATCAGTGCAACGCTTCATTAGGTATAAAGAATTTTTTTAAGAAAAATTTAAAATTTTTAACCATTTTGGTCACTTTCATGTACTATTAAATATTGCACTTGTGCATCCCTGGATTCGAAATTTTATTCTTTATTTTTAAATTTTTGATAGCAATTTTGTTCTTCCTAAATTATAAGACAGGCTTAGTTAGCAAAAAAAACATCAGTTGCCTGTTTGATTACTTTCACGTATAAAATAAATGCAGTTTCCCAACCCTGGAAGCAAAATTTGAATTAAACAAATTTTTTTGGCCGATGCAAATTTTCATGACGTATAAAGAGGTTTTGTAAAAGAAAAACTTAAAATTTTTAACAATTTTAGTTACTCTACATGTACTACAAAATACGGAATAGGCCGAAAAAAAAATTTTGATTTTTCCAAAATTTCTATTTTTTTAGTTTTTAATAGACCATTGAAGCTTTCCAAAGCAAGAAATAGGTTTAATTTTTTTTAGTAGTAGGACTAGCACTCAGGGGATGACCTTTATATATGCAATGCATTGCGCCGGAACTGAAAACAGTATTGAGGGGACAGATTAGGAAAGATGAGAAGATAGACACTTGTTTTTGTAGCTATTTCAACCTTTTACTTCGCCGGCTAATTTTTGCTACAGGGCCGACGAAGGTGGGTGCTGTTACTCTGCTTTTAGTACATGATAGTGTCAGTCGCTGCCAATTATGTTCAGTGATCACTGACTATGCCTTCATCATTGAAACGGACTTGCAACAACTAACACAACCACGCACTAATGCTGTTTAGAAGAATTCAACACAATATTTCATGACTCAGCGCGGGCTCGAGCTCACGACCCTCCGCTTCAGTCTCGTGTTCTACTACTTCAGCCAACAGCACCCACGATTTTTTAATTTACAAACATTAAAAAAAAAATTGATTTTTGGTATAAATTTTGCGTCGAGAAATAGGTGTAAGCTTCCCAGCTCTGGAACCATACCTCGGATCTTTCTGAATTTCGATAGCACTCTATTTTAGTTCATTTCCAATCCAACGGTCCAAGAACGAAGTCTCTAGCTTTTCTGGGGGCTTGGGAAAACCCTCGTACAGACGGACATCGCTCAATCGTCATCGCTATTCATAAGGATCCAGAATATATATACTTTATGGGGTCCCATGTGCATATCGAAGAAATTACACACGGAATGTCAAACCTATGTATACCCGTTCACTTCTTTGTGAAGGGTATAAAAAAGTGAATTTAATATGAAAAATTTTGAATTTGATATGCAAAAATTTTAATATATTTCAATAATAATTTAATTTGTTTGAAATAAATGTTAATTTGTTTTGAAAAAAATTGAGTTTGAATTTAAAAAATTTTAATTTGATCTAAAAAATTGTTGAGTTGGGAGTAAAAACCTATATACAATAGGATATATATATATATATATATATATATATATATATGTATATATATATATATATATATATATATATATATATATATATATGTATATATATATATACATACATATATATATATATATATATATATATATATATATATATATATATATATATATATATATATATATTATATATATATATATATATATATATATATATATATATATATATATATATATATATATGTGTGTATATATAGAAAGTATTCATTTCGACAAGAGAGCAAAAAATTGGGACACTAAAGACGGATTCACCCCTGTTGTTTGAACAGAATTTTTGTCCGGGAAAAATTTTCTTCACTGAGAGTTTTCTGCAGCACGATTGAGAAAAAAATTTTCGGAAAAACAAAGCTGCCATACGCATAAGAAATTAGTTTTACAAAATAGTAGTACTGCAGCGATTTTTTTATGTTTTGCTTTGTTTTCTTGATATTTGGGATATTACATATTTTAAATTATTTTTGAAGAATTTGTGATAATAATAACGAACGAAAAACGAAAATTGCTTTTCCTTCTAGCCTTTGAATTGCATAAAGCATTGTTATTAGCAAAATACAGATAAAAAACAAATATTGAATTTAGATTTTATAGGCTAATTGTTCGAAATTTCGCCTCCCTCGAGAGCTCCAAGCTCGTGCCACCAAGGCATGGTGGCCTGAAAGCCGGGATCTTATATCTCTTGGTAAAAAGTACCAATACAGTCTTCGTAGGGTTCACACCCAGACCGTTCCCCTTGGCCCAGTCGAGTAGTTCGTTTAGCGCTGATTCCATGAGTTCACTTCGTAGGCAGATATTTACCCCTTATAAGGAGCACAACGTCATCAGCATACGCAACTACCTTGGTGCCACCTGCGTCCAACCTGAAAAGAATGCTGTTCAGGACCAGGTTCCAAAGGAGCGGAGACAGAACTCCCCCCTGCGGAGTGCCCCTTGCTACAGCCTTCCTCTTCGTACTCATGCGCAAACTGGATATTATGAATCTGCTCCCAAGCATGCTTCCTGCCCAGTCCATAATCAACTGGTCCGCCCCGATCTCTCTGAGCGCACCAGTTATCGAGGATATGTTCAGATTGTTAAAAGCGCCTTCTATGTCTAGAAAGGATGCCATAACAAACTCCTTTTTGTCAAAGGGAATCTTCTATAGTGCCGACAGCATCATGCAGCGACGTCTCCAGCGACCTACCCCTCTGGTAGGCATGCTGTGCACCACAGATGTTCTCCGGCGAAAGAAGTTCCCGGACATACAAATCAACCAGTCGCTCCAGTGTTTTCAGTGCGGTACAGTGGTACCGCTAAATCTTAATTCAATTTAATATAGCAATATAAAAAAAATGTTCGTTAAAATCCTTACTAAAAACAAATATTATTTCTCATAATTTATATTTTTAATCTCACAGACAATTTAATATATCAAACACAAAATGACACCTCAACTTTGTGTAACAAAATTTAACCTATTGGCAATTCAGTTCAATTTTGTCTGAACAAAATATAAAATTAAACCAATTCAAGTTGAGAGTTGTTCGTAAAAAATATTTTTTCTCTCTCAAGAGAGACGTCGAACTACATACAAAAAAATTTTGTCCGGACAAAAATTTTTTTCGAACAAAATGGGTGAATCCGCCTTAAATAATTGTATTTTTACCATCAATATATTGACGCCATATGTTCGGTAGTACGAAAAATTGTTGCAAATGTATTATGTAGTACAAAAATTATGTGTGTATTAATTTCGGTCACTTATTTCTTGTAGGGTAATTGCCCAAACAGCTGTTTTATGTTTATATTTACAAATGGAACTTTCTAAAAAAGTTAAATATTAAAATATTTTTCGAAATTGAAGAAAATGAAAAATTTTTAAAATATAAGATATACAGTGGAGGCTCAAAATAGTTGTCATAGAAAAGTTAAGTATATGGAAAAGTTAAGCAGCTTTTATTTACCACCCGTGACGCTAAAAAGTTAAGTGCTTCTCAACTTTTTAGAGAAATTTTTTTTTTTGTTTTTCTGTTTCCAAGATCATTTTAACTTTTTATATTTCAATCCTCAATTCATATTTATAAATACAGTGAGACATTCATGCGCAACATAAGTAAAATAAGTGCGTATAGCATTTACCGTTATAATTTTTGCAAATTTTATATACAATCTTTAACTGTTATTGACGATACTTCCACCTGATTGTATTCTCTCATGTGATAAGACTATTACGTGGAATGCCGATAGCCTTGATGAGAATGAAACGGACACAGGCACGGATCAAGAGGATGACAATGTGACCGAAGCTCCAGAGTTCGTACCATATAATGATGCAATATGCGCAGTTGATACTATGATCAAATGTAATGAGTACAATTCCAAGTCCTCCGACAAACATATTTCACAGCTTCCCGAACTACGATCCGAACTTTACCGCAACAAATAACAAATAATCGAAATGTGTAGTAATATATGCATATCTTCTAACTGTTTTTGATATTAAAAAAATGATATATATGTACATATAAATATGTATATATGTATGTATAATCCTAATTTTAAAATAAATAAACAATGAGTAAATATATAGTACATATAACCATATGCAGTTTTCATACTACGGAAAAGTTAAGATTTCGGAAAAGTTTATCACCCCAAAAACAAACTACTTAACTTTTCCGAGCCTCCACTGTATTTATAGCACAGAATACTAAGTTTAATTGCAAGTTGGATGCTTCCGTTTACAATGAAATTAGTATTTTTCTATATTTGTTTTATTTCTTTTTTTTTTTTCTTGCTTTTCACATATCGGCCAATAGTTTAAGTATTGTAAATATGAGTACCTAGATAACAGGTATTTTACACAATCGCGGTAGATATCCTAATTCAGATATACATATATATATATAATCTCTTACATACATATATAATGAAAGTTTGTTAAAAATAAACTTCTTTCATTTCAACAATTAAAAATTCCAGAAAATAAAAAAATCAATTTATATGTCATATCGTTTTTGCAAATACATTTTTGTATTCGCTATATATGATTTTGAATAATCTAAATTTTAAATTTCTATTATATACTGTCTTGTAAAAGCAATTTGCCATTCATTTTACTAAAAAGAAAATTAAAATCACATGGTTTTTATATTAATATAATAAATCTTCTCAAATATATGAGTAGGTATTATTTATTCAGCCTTCGAAATATTAAGCTAAAAGCCCCAAAAAATTACACAGCTCATAATCTAAGTAAATCCATGAAAACATGGCAAAGCAATTAATACCCATGTATCCTTATATAATATTAGCTTAAAAATTGTGGATGGAAAAGTGTTCTTTTTATTATTTTTGAGAACAATTTCAAAAATTTTTATCTTGTGGAGAGAACAAACAGTTTTCTTAGATTTATTTGTGATGACTGCATGCAGTACATACAAAATGTCGATATGGTGGTAAAAGAAAAAAAGATGTGCAAAAATCTGAACATAACTTGATAGATTGTAAGTGCAAATTTAAAACGTCATTTAAACAGAATGAAAATCAAATAATTGTTGGAAACTATTGAAAAACGTTATGAAGAAAGGATGAAGAAAGGATGGAAGACACGGATTACATATAAAAAACCCTGGGAAAGATATGTTGAAGAGATTAAAAAAAAACTGTAAAATGAAGTTGAAATTAACAAGAAATTAAACTAATATATCAATGATCTAAACAAATGTATCAAAATTATGCTTCAGCTTAAGCATATCAAAAACTACAGCAATAAATATATATGTATGTACACAAGAATGATAAAATAAAGATTACGCCTTGCGCATGATTTACCGTTTGATGACGTATTTGTTCTCTCGAAGAGATTGCCAAATGTTTCATATATGCAAAACTAATACTTCCTCGTACAAAATTAATATTTTATGCTATATTTGGCAACTCTTCACTCAATTTACTCGGAGAGATTTTCAATTTACTCAGAGGGATTTCGAATAAGCAAATTAAATCGGATTTATGAAAGTGCAAGTTTTGTGTTATATTTTACAATAAATTGTGTTATATTTAAAAATAAATATGTTAAAATAATTATTAAATAACTTATAGTTCAAAAAACGTATTAAAACTTGATTTTTAAAGCTCATAAACTGTAAACAAAATACCTAAATTGAAGAGAAAAGAGAACAAAAAGAGCAAGCATGAAATGTGCAGTGGGCAATTGCAAACAAAGTGACAGCAAACAAACAAGCGAAATAATTGTTTTAAAATGTATGTTATCAAAGTTTAGTTTGTTTTCAAAAATCTGTGTCATTTTATAGTTCTCCAAGAAATGAAGCTCAAAGGAAGTTATGGCTGATATTTTGCAAGCAAAAAAATTTGTTTTGAATGGGGAAAAAAAGAAAAATAATTAGCACTTGTGTTCAATATTTATATGAAATAACTTTAAATTAACAATCTCAAATAAAAAAAGTGGAAAATAAAATAATTTTTTAACATTGTTTATTATCAAACAAATTTAATTTGAAAAATCGCAATTCGCCCCACTGTCCTGTTCTTACAATAACTTAATAGTTCTCCAGCTGAATTTTATTAGCCAATCAGAACACATGTTGAGTGACGTCAGAGTTCCATCATGCGCAGAAAAGTATTTTTATTTCAACTTGTTAGCGTAATCTTTATTTTATCATTCTTGTATGTACATATAACACAATAATTAAACCCCATTTTGAATTTGAATCATCAATTTTATATACACGCAGCAACACAAACAATTAGCAAGAATGCAAAATAGAGCTATGCGAATAATTTTGAACTGTGATCGATATACACATATAAATATAATGCTAAAAAGTGTGTAACCGCCCAGAAACTAGAATCCAATACTCTAAAATTTATTAGAAAAATTAAGCAAGGTGGTACTCCAAAATATCTGTGAGAACAAGTAAGATACATAAGTGACTGGTAGCCGCACAATCTTAGAAATTCGTATGATTTTCGTCTACAAAAGTTTACGACAAAAAGTTTATGTATACTATACATATATGCATACATGAACATACACAACTACATACAAACATATATACACACACATAGAGAGATACAAACACATATGCATGTACATACACATATGCACATACACACACATACATATTAATACATATATATATATATATATATATATATATATATGTATGTATATATATATATATATATATATATATATATATATATATATATATATATATATATATATATATATATATATGTATGTATATATATATATATATATATATATATATATATATATATATATATATATAAATAACTAACATAATTACAAATTGTTATTAAGTTTTCTTATTTAACACATTGTTGTCACAATACTAATATATAAATGAAATTTATTTGTTGGTGGTTAAGCAATGTCTATATGCATTTCATACTTATTTACTGACGATTTGGTAAAGCACCAATGAAATGCATATAGACATTGCTTAACCACCAACAAATAAATTTCATTTATATAATTACAAATTAATATATTAACATACATACAAATTTACATACATATGTATATAACTAAACATTTACAATATTTAAAACAGACATGACCAGAAAAATTTCACTCACTTATACAATAACATAAATGAGTCAAACA
Organism: Linnaemya tessellans; assembly: GCA_951800035.1. NCBI lineage: Eukaryota > Metazoa > Arthropoda > Insecta > Diptera > Tachinidae > Linnaemya > Linnaemya tessellans. The sequence continues at coordinate 84,051,971 of OX637533.1, read as the reverse complement.
GAAAGCACAATGGGTCATACCTATTAATTTGGTTCTTTTTCTATATTTGATTCAGTTGTCGCTGAAACGGCGAGGAATGTACATGTAAGGCGGAGATTTGAATGTTTTTTTAATGTTAAATGAATTGTTTTTATCTAAAATGAATTCGTTGTAGTTTCAATATATTTTTCAGAGATATCAGCATCTTAAAAATTTGCTGTAAAGAGTGAGTTGTAGTCTCCCCTATCTTCTTTAATATTCACTCTAGCTTCGTTATAGCTGTTAATTCTTATAAATTTCGATGCAATATTAACTTAATTAATAAGGCAAGGACAAGTCAAACCGAAAAAAATTTTTCTATTGAAACTCTATTTTTTCTATTAAAAATCTATTTTTTCTATAGAAAAATAATTAATTTTTTCCTATAGAAAAATGCATTTTATTTTCTATTTTTTCACATAAAACAATATTTCATACAACGTACGGAATATCTCCCATTGTGTATGGGTGAAATGAGAAAAAATATTTCTCAGAGAAGAATAAAATAAAAGAGAGTAAGAATGCGTGTGAATTCGATTTGCAAAAATTTGCTTCGTGATGTTCACCATTGATTTAAACTAATCAATCAACATTACAACAAGGATAAGAATTGATTACAGTATAGTGTATATAAATAACATATAAAAATAATGACATGATATAAATATATATACATATGTGCATGCATACACATACATATATATATATATATATATATATATATATATATATATATATATATATATATATATATATATATATATATATATATATATATATATATATATATATATATATATATATATATATATATATATATATATATATATATATATATATATATATATATATATATATATATATATATATATATATATATATATATATATACATATACATGTATACACGCATACACACACATACATACATACACATAAATATATACATACATACATAGGAATAAATTCTTTAACCAATTAACATATATAAACAAATTTTTTTTTTTTTTTTTTATATAAAATATTCAAATTTTACTAACTAAATACC